>CAUYLG010026098.1:0-45251 GCA_963573385.1 Cacajao melanocephalus | reverse complement strand
TATACACCATGGAATACTATGCAGCCATAAAAAACGATGAGTTTGTGTCCTTTGTAGGGACATGGATGAACCTGGAAACCATCATTCTCAGCAAACTGATGCAAGAACAGAAAATCAAACACTACATGTTCTCACCTATAGGTGGGTGTTGAACAATGAGAACACATGGACACAGGGAGGGGAGCATCACACACTGGGGTCTATTGTGGGGGACTAGGGAAGGGACAGCAGGGGGTAGGGAGTTGGGGAGGGATAACATGGGGAGAAAGCCAGATATAGGTGATGGGGATGGAGGCAGCAAACAACATTGCCATATATGTAGCTATGCCACAATCCTGCATGTTCTTCACATATACCCCAGAACCTAAAGCGTATTTAAAAAAAAAAAAAAAAAAAAAGAAGAAAAATAAATAGGACTATGCCAAAAAAAAAAAAGGCAAATTAGGTTTCATAAAAATTAAAAACTTTATTGCTTCAAGAAGACCATCAAGGAAGTGAAAAGATAACCTGCACAATGGGAAAAAATATTTGCAAATCATATATCTGATAAAGGACTTGTATTTAAAATACATAAATAACACTTACAACTCAATAGTAAAAAGAAAAAATAACTGGGTAGTTGAAAAATGGACAATGAATCTGAGTAGACATCCCTTCAAAGGTGATATACAAATGGCTATTAAACACGTGAAAAGATACGCAACATTTTTAGTCATAAGAGAAATGCAAATCCAAACCACAATAAAATAACACTTCATATCCAAAGAAATGGGTATAATTAAATAAAAAATACAAATAATAGCAAATGTTGATAAAGATGTAGAGAAATTAGAGTCCTTGTATATATGGCTAATGATAATGAAAAATAGTGCAGCCACTTTGGAAAGTGTTAAGCATAGAATTACCATGTGACCCAGCAATTCTACTCCTGAATACACATGCAAGAAAAGTGAAAACGTACATGTACACAAAAACTTATACATAAATGTTCACAGCACCATTATTCATAATAGCACACAACCCAAATGACCATCAATTGATGAATGAATGAATAAATTGTTGTATATCCATGCAATGAAATATTATTCAGCAATAACATAGAATAAAATACTGATACATGCTTTATCATCAATGAACAAAACATTACGTCCAGTGAAAGAAGCCAGTCACGAATGACCACATATTGTATAATCTCATTTATAGGCAATGTACAGATTATGCAAATCCATAAGACAGAAAACAGATTCATTGTACAACTCTGAATACACTAAACACCATTGAATCGTACACTTTAAATGCATGAATTGTATGATATGTGAATTATAACTTATTAAAGCTGCTAAAAAAGAACAATTTTGATCTTAAGTCATTCATGCTTACATTCTTTAAAGGATTCTTCTTTCTTTTTTTTTTTTTTTTTGAGACAGTGTCTGGCTCTGTCACCAGGCTGGAGTGCAGTGGCACAATCTTGGCTCACCACAAAACTCTGCCTCCCGGGTTCAAGCAATTCTCTGCCTCAGCCTCTCAAGTAGCTGAGATTACAGGTGTCCGCCACCATGCCATGCTAATTTTTTGTATTTTTAGTAGAGACGGGGTTTTACCATCTTGGCCAGGCTGGTCTTAAACTCCTGATCTCATGATCCACCTGCGTTGGCCTCCCAAAGTGCTGGGATTACAGGTGTGAGGTTTATTATTCTTTTTTATTTCCCATAGTGCTCAAAATACACTGCTAAGTAGTCAATAAATGCTACTCAATTGAGTAAAACCTTCAGTGAAACTGGACTGACTGATTCAACAGGATACTTTTAGACTTATTCTGTACACACAGAATTAGACCATCCCATGGGATTGCTCTGATGAAGAACAGAACCCTTCCCTGGAATAGATGAAAAGGAGAACCACCCCAAACAATAAGACAACCAAGCTATGAGCCGGCACGCTCCTATCTGCATGACTGATAAAGACCATCTGATGCCGCCAGTTATTCAGCGAGGTCATTCTCTCCACAAAGTCACAATATTTATTTTAACGCCAGTGACTATTGAGTGTGTGTGTATATCTATGTAGTGATAAAACACTGCCGTAGTATGTACACAGGATCTGAACAAGATCAATTCATCAGGACAATCATGCAGCCTACATATGAGAGAGGTTGTTTATGCAGTGGGCTGATAGAATACCATGATACAAGCCACAGAGAAGCACTGTCTAGTGTTCATAATGCATGCTATATATTTCACAATATGGGCATTATATAAATAATTAATAGCATGGACTAGAGACAGCACTGATAGGAAGGAGAGAGACAGCATGCAAGAAAGTCCGCTCGGATACTCCACTCTAACGAGTGGGATAGAAATGTTTCACCAAGCACATCACATGTTTTAGGGATTCTTTTTATCAAGCATTGTCTTGTGGAATGGCTAACTTTTCTTCTCAGTGACTGCTAGTCGTACATACACAATTTCGAAGTATTTTATTTGTAAGTTAAAAAAAACTGTTTCCACTGTCTCTGTGTATGAAAGTCAATGTAGAAAGTTTGCCCCATGAAACAGGACAATAAAATGCAACGGTTTGAACCGCTTAGATGCCAGTGTTTTTCTCAGAAATGTTATATTCAGGAATACAGTAAGCTTAATTGGCAAGATATTGACTAGCCTATATGTAATTTATCTTTCAACCATTACTAAGTGTTTCCCCAAGTACCCTGTTGTCTACCTAGAGAGGAGCACTATACTGATGAGCACGAGCTCAGGTCCCCAAGGATGTCTCTTTTCCCTAATACATATGTATTAATTCCCATTAACCTCATTTAGAGTAAGGAGTAATGTGGGCATGAAGAGGAGGCCAGACAGCCAGATGGCCGTGAGTGTCTGTTACGGTATATGAGTAACTCTTCCCATTATTCAGCCTTTATTTACCCAATGAATTCACATGGTGAGTAACTCATTTTTGAGGACTGGTTTGCTTTCTTCCAGGATGACTGACAAAGACATGAACTCCTCAAACCCTTTCCTACCGCTAGAAGTTACAAAAGCTGTGAAAGACACTGAGAAAAGGTAACTCTCCAAGTGAAGGCAGTCATTTGCTGCGGGAAAGTGCACTGGAGGAGCATTTGTGAAAGTGCAGGCCAGCGATAGCCCAGTGAGCTTCTCTACCCGAAGGGAGAGGCCCACGAATCACGGCTTCTCCCTGTCCATCAACACCCTGCCTCACCCCCAACCACTTAGATCCAGTGGAAACTAGAAGACAACCAAACAGCTATTTATACATTTCTTTTTGAGGTCCTAAAACTCAGTGGGTTTAGAAGTGGCATCAATTGACTTCTCTCTTCAACTCTCAACCCTTAAAGAATAAGAAAGAGGAGTCAGCTGATGGCTGTCTCTGAGGCTAACTCAAAGGGTTAAGGAGACTGCCGGCCTCACCCCTCTGCCTTTTGGTGTTCAGGAAACACAGCTCTAGGGCTCTAGGATTTGCGGTGATCATTTAGGTCCTCTGATTAGAGACAGGGTTGGAGTCTCTTCAGTAAAATCAGTGTGTCCAGCTTCTATAAAAAGTATTATTGCAGTCCTTTGAACAAGAAAAAAACCCTTTAGTTTTAATTTAAACAATAAAGCAAAGAACTTTAAGGTACATCTCAAAGTGGTGTTAAAAAGCCAAGAAGTGCTATGATTAGAGTACTCAAATCAAAGGACTTTCTAAACCATATTTACAGCCTTCTTAACCTACAGTCTATACATAGATGCATATTTTACCCCCAGCTGGCAAGAGATTTATTTGTTGTAAGTGCTGTATAGATTTGGTTTTTCTTTCTTTACTTATCCTGGTTTGGATTTTTTTGAATGGATTTATGCTGTCTTAGCAATATGAGAATAATCCTCTGTAGCCTGAGCTACCCCTCCCCTGCTGTAGCTATGTGGCCTGTGCTGTCACCGGGCATCGCTGTTGCATTCCCATTGGACTCATGCACCTCCTGGATGGTTTTTGGTTTTTCTCAGGGGTTCTTTGGGGTTTGTTTGTTTGCTTTTCCAGAGTGTGGAAAGTCTACAGTGCAGAAAGACTTTAACCTGCCAGTTGATTTGAGATACTTTCCCCTGCGCAGGGCTGTGTGCATCCTCCCAAGCTGTGTTAATAAAGAAGGTTGCTTTTCATTTACCAAAGATTAAAAAAAAAAAGCCAAAAAGTGCTAAGAAGTGGTAGTGGTGTTAAGAAGCCAAGAAGATGGTGGCCAACTCGGTCAAATGGCACTGTGAGCGCAAGGCAGGTGTGGGTGGAAAAGTGTGTTTTGGGACCCTGTTGGCATGAATGATTTCTCTCCCAGAGGAGTGGCTTGGTGGATCCATCTTAGGCTGGGGGTTTTCTAGGCCAGTACAATGGAGGGAGAGAAGGAAGAGAGCTTTAAGTCTGCTTGTAAAGATGGAGTTGACCAAATTAAGCCATAAAAGGGAGGATGAGAGAACATGAGACCTGATGGGTAATAAGAAAGTTAGGGAGTTAGTGAAGTGGCCATCCATGGGTACATTTAAAACTCACAATTATCCCACATTGTAACTGGGGATTAAAGAGATTAACTTGCCCAAGGTCATATAGCTAATAAGAAGCAGATTGGAGATTTCAACTTGCTTTGTCTGACTCCAAATCTAGTGCTTCAGGCACCACTATACATATCCACAGACACTGCAGCTTCTCTTCTACCCCTGGGTAATGTGCAAACTCCAGTCTACTGTAACTGAAACCAGCAGGAAGAGTTCCAAGTGTGGACCAGGCCGAACTGATCCAACTACAAGACTCAGTCTCCCTTTGGGGTGTCCCGATCCCACTGTGAGGTATGATCCTCTCACCCAGAGCATGTCTACAGAGTGTCAAGTAACAGGATGGCTTAGAAGGTCCACATTTCTTTGTGTTTTAAAAATATTTCAGCACTGTGTGCATGCAATCATTTTTAATTGTAGTTTTTAGCTCCTAAAAACTATAAATGCACATATATACATATATATACACACACATATATATTTGTATATATATATGTATATGTATACATGTATATATATATATATATACATGTATACATATACAAATATATATGTGTGTATATATATATATATGCTTTGGGATTATAGCCATCCGTTCAAAGTCCCACAGCACATTCCAGATATAAGAAATAAAACTTAAGAAAAACATCTGAAGAAGTCAAGCCAGAATTTGTATTTGCATAAAAAGTCTCTTACTTGCTTGACGAAGGATACTGAATTATGGAATTATTCAACATCTTCATCCAGGTGGTTTTTTTTTTTCCAGTTAGTAATAGTATAGTAGCTCAGATATTTTTCCAACCTAAGATCATTTCAATGGTGATGTGTTACTTTTCTCCTGCTTTGGATATTTAAAGCAAGATTTGCAAAGTTGTTTGTTCGTTTGTTTTTGCAGTTCCGTACTTTTTAGTCTTCGGGATGGTCCTCATGGCCAAAGTATTACAGAAGAACCCTGTTTCTCTCTCTGTGTAATTGTAAATGCATAAGCTTGTAGCATCTCAGACTTAGAACCACACGGGAAATCTGGTCGGTGTCCCGTGGGGTGCAGGAAGCCTCCAGGCAGGGTTCCTGACAGCAGTCGCCAGATACTTCTCAGCCACTTCTGACAACAAACTCCGGAGGCTTAGCCTAGCCCATCTTCTAACTGCTCTAATTACAGCTTCCAGGGAGAAGACAAACTTTTAAGATGAGGAATGTGTAGTCCTCCTAAACCTAAGTGTCCCCCTTACAGGTCACTTCAGGATGCAACTGAACCCAAATTATTAACTAAAGATCTAACATGTTTTCTCTACTCCCAACCGCTCTCCAAGAAATGTCTTCACTTGCAGCTAATACCAGCTAGAAAAAGCAAGAACGCTGGTGGCGCCTTCTCACTGACTCTATCAGAGTATGGATAGACCGTGTGCCCTGGGGGCTGATGTGGACAGGAACACCAGGTTCTCCCTCGTTTGTTCTTTATCTGTACTTACTGCACGTTTTTCTGCCATGGACTTTTTATTATTCTAAACTGTGAGTGAGATAATAGTTGGTTTCTCAAAGTGCAAAGGCTAAACCTACTGATAAACTTCAGCCGCTACCAAAGGATAAACGCCACCCAAACTGCCAAAACAATCATGACCTCACTTCCTGCATGGAGTCCTGAATGCTTCACCAGAAACCCAGAGAACCCAGCAGGCAAGGCTCTGGCACAGGTCACAGGCAGAGATCAATGAGTCATCCAAGCCGTTCCTCGGCCAATTCTTTTAAGGAAGAAAGATACGGAGCAAGTTCTTTTGTTCCATCTCCCATATCACTACTTGTGTCTCAGGAGACTTTGCTATCATCAAGCCTTTCAAAGAGATGAGTTTGATTCCCACTGCTCCTACCAAGTAAAATTTACTTGTGTGATTTTCTAAAAGTCTGGGCCAAACATCAAACAACTTAGATGTTCCTATCCTCCCCAACAAATGGGTGTTCAGGTCTGGTGTGAAAGAAAAAACAACCCCCATTTGGGGCCAGGCATCACGGCCCCCACCTGTAATCCCAGCACTTTGGGAGGCTGAGGCAGGCGGATCACCTGAGGTCAGGAGTTTGAGACCAGCCTGGCCAATATGACAAAACCCCATCTCTACTAAAACTACAAAAATTAGCTTGGCGTGGTGGTGCATGGCTGTAATCCCAGCTACTCAGGAGACTGAGACAGGAGAATGGTTTGAACCCAAAAGGCAGAGGTTGCAATGAGCCAAGATTGTATCACTGCACTCTAGCCTGGGCGGTAGAGCAAGGCTCCATCTAAACAAACAAACATCTCCATTTGGGGTATGGTGGTGCATGCCTGTGGTCCCAGCTACTCCAGAGGCTGAGGTGGGAGGATCGCTTGAGCCCAGGAGGTCGAGGCTGCAGTGAGGCATGATCACGCCACTGCACTCCAGCCTGGATGACAAAGTGAGACTCTTGTCTTAAAACAACAACTGAAAAAAACACCTCCATTTGTATTACAGCCAGACCAGAAGAGCATACATTTAATTTGCAATACTAATTAGAGTTTTCTAAGATGCATATCTAAGAACTCTTGAAAGCATAGGCTTGGGAGTTTCTGAAGGTATTAAAAAAAAACAGTAACATTTGTGTGATTCTTGAAATTCTAATGGTCCAAAAACAGATAAAGCCGTTTGCAGTGCCCAATGGGCTATGTCAAATTGCTCTGGGGAAAGGGAACAAATATTGTTGGAAGGGCCACCATGGAACAAGTCTCGTTGGTTCTACAGATAGAAAGTTACTAAGGCCTGACGTGTCCATTGTTGCCTAACATGGTGGGAAGGACTAAAGGAATGCACAGGACCGGAGAGAAGCCCAGACGACAGCACTGAGCCCAGCCCAGCCCTGGAAGACAGGGTCAGTCAGGGCTCTTCATGGTGGGCACCCTGACTATGTTTCAGAGGGCAAGTAGGAATTAATGAATCCAGCTATAATATAGCAGGATAAAAGGAAAATGGAAATTGAAGTGAGAAGAGCTACGTTTAAGAATTGATGATTGTTACGAACTGAACATTTGTGTCCCTCACTCATCAAATTCATATGTTGAAGCCCTAACCACCAATGTGATGAGAACTTGAGAGGTAATGACTCCTTGGAGATGGGACCTTTGGGAGGTAATGAGAGTTACATTAGGTCTTGAGGCTGGGTACTGTGTGATGGGATTTGTGGCTTTACAAGAAGAGGAAGCACCCACTAAGGAAGGGTCATGTGAGGACGCAGCAAGAAGGTGGCCATCTACCAGCCTGGGGGAGAGCCCTCCCCAGCCCCCAACCCTGCTGGCACCCAGATCTCAAACTTCTAGCCCCCAGAACCATGAGAAAACAAATGTGTACTGTGTAAGCTCCCCAGGCCATGGCATTTTGTTATGGTTGCCTAAGAAGACTAATATAGTTTTTCTCCCTTATTACCTGTGTAACCTTCTTAAAGAAAGTAACTTTACATTTCTAAAAGTGTTTCCAGTTTATAAAAGGGTGATGAGAATACCTAGTTTGCAGCATTGTTTAAAAGTTAAATGGGATACTATTTCTATTCTACTCAGAAGAAACTGTGTGCCCATGACCTGGGGATGAGAGACTGAAGAACTGATAGTGGCGTAATCTCACCATCCTAAAACATACCTTTCTGCACTTTAATCATTTCTTAAATACAAATATTTCTCCCAATAACTGCATACATTTAATGTGGTAGTGTTTTCTTTCTTCTAGAAACCTGTTATTAAACATTATTGCCTCTTCAACAAAATTAGATCTTAGAATCTTCAACCAATGGGATCTTAGAATCAGGGAAATATCTGGTCATGGTTTTTCCTGGAACAAGGAGCAAAGAGAGACCAGGCTGTGGCAGGAGAGGGGGCTGCAGAGGTAAACATGGGTCATAATTCATGGGGGCAAGCAGGCTCAGAAAAGAGCAAGAACAGGATATAGTTTATACATTGGTGGCTGGGAAGACAGGCTGAAGGCTTGGGACTCTTATGGAGGCAGGAAAACACGTGGTGCGAATAACTGGAGCAAGAGTCCAACAGGCCCAGTGCAGCAGGAAGTGGTCATTTGAACGTGGGAATTCTCATATGGAGGCATTTTGGGGAATGCGTGGAACAAGCAGAGCCAAGAGAGTGGCTGGCTGAAATGGAATCCAAGCAAAGGCCACTGGAGCAGGGGCAGCCAACAAAATACTGGCTGGAGTGTTGGGCCCGTCTGTGCATTGGCCTTTGATGTTCTTCAAGACGACAGGACACAAGGTGCAGAAGGCTGCTGCCAAAGCCTCCACAGCTTCTTCTCCCGAGTTGCCAACATGGGTGAGAGGTACCACTGTCTATGCAGTGATCCAAGCTGGGAACCTGGGATTCATCCTCATTTTCTCTCTCCTTTTCACCCCTCCATCTAACCAAGGAGGCCACTCGTGGTAGTTACCTGTATCGCAGCTCTGCACCTCGCACCACAGGAGCGGCCTCACCAGCACTGGCTGCGAGCTTGTGTGCTGAGGCCGTGCAGCCTGGAGGAGTCTTGGCTCTTCCTTTTGTGGCTTGGTCAGTGAGGGCCAGTGACCCAAGCACTGGGCTCCATCTGCCTTACTTGTGAGAGAGGATAATAATCGTACCTGCCTCAGAGGTGGTTGTGGCAGATTATGAGATTACACAAACATGGCATTGTGTGTGAGTGTGGCACAGTCTGGCATACAGGAAGTGCTCACTAAGTGCTAGTTGTTGAGGTGGTATGAGTGGTGTTTTAGAATATAGTACCAAACACAGAAAAACCCAGTTCTTCTTTGGTGGTAACAGGAAGAACGCATATCTCAAGTCAATATTAAATGTAGTAAGAGGACAATACAGGACTGAATATAAAGAACTGTGGGGGCTGGGCGCGGTGGCTCACGCCTGTAATCCCAACACTTTGGGAGGCTGAGGTGGGTGAATCACAAGGTCAAGAGATTGAGACCACCCTGGCCAACATGGTGAAACCTTGTCTATACTAAAAATACAAAAATTAGCTGGGCATGGTGGCATGCGCCTGTAGTTCCAGCTACTCAGGAGGCTGAGGCAGGAGAATCACTTGAACCCAGGAGCAGAGGTTGTAGTGAGCCAAGATCATGCCACTGCATTCCAGTCTGGTGACAGAGCAAGACTCTGTCTCAAAAAAAAAAAAAAAAAAAAGGAATGGTGGGGATTGAGGACTGAACAGGCCCAGGGGACCTTTGGGAATTCATGGGGGTGGGAACTGATGTTGGCCCAGATGGCAACCCTGACAGATGGGAACAGAAAGGTTTGCCCAGCAGGGCAGCAAGATGGAATCCATGTGTCCTCTTGAGACCCTGTCCCGGAAGGGAGGAGTGGGTAGTGGACCACCACCACTGCCCAGACTGAACAAGCAGAGGGGCCAGAGGCAGGGTGAAGCCCAGGGGTCTTTCAGGCTTCCTCAAACCAGCTCACGTGGAGGACTCCTGGGAAAGCTGGAACTCGAAACACTAATGCCAGCATCCATGAAGCATTGTAGGGACCGGTGAGATTAATGGGCTCTGTACCATGAAGTCACCAGGGAATTCTCAGTGTCTGCCAGCACTCACTTGGTGTTTGACATCCCGAATCTCTTCAGCTCCATCTTGTAAAAATTTCCACACATTCCTTTTCTGAAATTAGAACATGTCTTGTTGTGATTGGTTTCTTTGTCCCCAAAACTCTATGCATTCAATCCATAGTGCTGCCATCAATGGCACCATAGACTCAAGGAAACACAAAATGTGTCGTGATAGTATTGGTGAATGACATGAAACATGCTAGTTAAACTTCTTATGTAACCTTATGGTATTTGACCTGTAAGTCACTTACTCTGATGCATGCTAGGAAAGGTAAATACTCTGACCAGTGATACACAATGCAGCTCATTACCTAGGGAAACTCATGTTCAAATACATTGATTGGGAGGTTACACACAGTCAGGAAATTGGCTCATTGGAGGTGACCACAGCTGAGGCCCACAGTGCCTGGCCAGCTGGAGTGGATGTCTCCCTGCTCCCAGTCCAGGGAGGCCTTCCAGTAAGCCTTTCTGAATATTTCCAAGTTCAGTGCTGAAAAGCTTTCCACATTCATCCTGAAGCCTTGACAAATGTGCCTCTGCTTACTGAAGCTTCCAAAAGGAAAGGTTACATGAAATCTGAGTGGAATACAAATAGTTCTTCCTTTCAGGGACTTCATTCTCTGGGAGCTCATGCCAGAAAATGAACTTCCTCCATGACACTAGGGAGCTCCCATTGGTGTTTGGTGTTCTAATGGCTGGAGACATCCCCTAGGTTCCCTCTATCAATTCATGTGATTGCATCTATATTTAATCAGTTTCCACCATGTTCCTGGAAAGGCATTTAGCCGGCTGCTAGCAGACTCCTCCCCCTGCTCCCCTGTACCCTGAAGTCAGTTGGCAGAGCCCTCCATTCAGCCCCAGAGCCTGGTCACCCTCCCTGCATTCTCTCCTGGACAAGCATGGCTTTTCCTTGTGTGTTAACGCCTTGTTCTGAGAGGGCTTGCTACCTTCCAAAGCTTATCTACACAAAGTCACTTTTACCCTCTTCATGCATAAGCTGACCAAGCCAAATGTTTAAAAAGAAAAAAAGGTCATAGAGGCTAGCCCCATTCAGGAAATAGAAGACCCTGGGTAGAAATAAAATGAAACAATGAATCTTGGCTGAGTCTGCAAATGGGATTGTGTTGTAGCAGACAGACGCAGCCCCACAGAGAAGGAAAATCAATTTTCATTAATGATTTTGAATGTGCTATTGGCCTTGGGTTAATTATTTATTTGCATGAGGGTTTAGATTTATCTCACGGATATGCCAGATTATTTGAAAGGATTTTAGTGCCTTTGACCTATGCTCAATGAATCCTTTTGACCCATATTTCATTTCACATGCAAAAAGAGTAGGCAGTATGTTGGTCATTTGTTTTCTAGTTTATTCATGATTTCAATCAACTGATAATTAATGAGGTTCTGTGCTGGACGCTATTCTAGGTTCTGGGAATAAAGTTGTGAGCAGAGCACACAATGTTCCTACTTTCATGGAGCTTAGTATTCTAACTGTAGGAGAGACAGGTAAGCAACCAATAAAAAATGAATGTTTCCCCTTGATATGATGCAGTGAAATGGCACTTTACCTCTGTGCTTTCTCTCCAAGAAACACACAGCTGCAGTGTAATCATGAAAACATATCAGACAAATTCCAATAGAGGAGTGTCCCACAAAATATTTGACCAGTACTCCTCAAAACCATCAAGGTCATGAAAAACAAAGAAAGTTGGAGAAACCGTCACAGCCCAGAAGGTCCTAAGGAGCCAAGACAAGTACGTGTAATATAGTATCCTGGATGGGATTCTGGAAGAGAAAAGGACATTGGGTCGAAACAAAGGAAATCTGAGCAAACTGTGGACTTTCATTAAATTTTTAAAAATGAATGTGTCCGATAGTGATCAATGTGGTAAGGAAAGTGAGAAGGAGTCGGCTAAGGAGTAACAATGTCGGGGAGGGCTGTCTTGGCCAGGGAAGCCTCACTGAGGAGGGGACAGCTGAGCTGCAAGTTGAATGATGAGAAGGCACCAATCTGCCAAGCAGGAAACAGCATCTGAGGAACGGGAACACATAGCAAAGGCCCTGAAGGAGGAATGAGCTGTTGTGTCCAAGTAACACACAGAAGTCTTGTGTGGACAGAACCTTGAAAGCAAGTGGGAGAATGGTACAAGACGGCACTGAAGAGGCAGATAGGGACTAAATTGTGGATGGTTTTCTAGGTCGGGCTAAGGAATTTAAATGTTATTCAAAGTCATTGGAGAGTTTTAAGCAGAGAAGTGGCATGATCTGATTTATCTTTGAAAAATATGCTCAGAATAGATTATATTAGTGGTTGTCTGAGGCTGGAGAGAGGAGGAAATGAGAAGTGATCATTTACTGGATATGGGGTTTTGTGGGGGTGACGATAATGTTCTAGAAGTAGGTAGTGGTGATGGTTGCGGAACACTGGCAATATGCTAATAACCACTGAATTATACACCTTAAAGTGATTTAAATGGTAAATTTTATCTTACGTAAATGTTGTCTTAATTTAGATTAAGAATAGACTGTAGAAGTTCAGGTAAGCATGAAGGCAGGTAGTTTAGCTGTGAGGCTATTGTTTGGTGCAGGAGAGAATGATGGTGGCTTGGATTTGGGTGACAGCAGTAGGGATGGGAAGAAGTATTTGGATTCAGAGATATTTTGGAAGTAGAGCTGATAGGATTACTTTAGAGTTGAGGTAAAGAGAGGCAGTTATTGAGGGAAATTAAGGGTGATGTTGGGACCATAAAAGAGACATGTCTTTTCCTAGTTTACTTTAAGGCATTTTAATGTGGATTTTAAATGCTGTGTATCAGTACACTTTGGGCTATGAATAATACAAAGCCCCAACTCCAGCTGGCTTAAATAGTTGGAAATTTGTGATCTAGCACAAGAATCAGTTTGGCAGTGGGCACGGGCTTTATGCTGGAGCAATCGGGAGCTTCACATGTCACCAAGGACCCAGGTTTGTGACATCCTCCCACGATGCCTCCCTCAGTTTTGCCCTGACAACATGGTCTATCTTCATGGTTTCAAGATGACAACAGCAGTTCTAGGTGTCACACACAAACAAAACAATGAAGAAATGGCATCCCATCCAATGTATCTTTCTTAGAAGTGAAGAAAGTAGAAGATCCAGATGACTTCTCAGCATATTACATGTCTGTTTCTAAACCAATAATCAGCATGGGAAATGGGTTTACCATGGTTGCCTTAAACTATCCAGAATTCATTCCCTATAATTGAGGATGAGGTTCAGTTTTTCCCTGAAGTACACAACAATGGGAGGATGACCAGAGGTTCCATTAAGAAGGGTAGGGATTGAATACACTTTGGATAGGTGACTAACAGTATGTACTCCATGGTAATGAACTAAAGATTTTTTTGGTCCAAATATTTGTTCATTATAAATAGGGAGGGGGTTCAGAGAATATAAGATATATTATTATATCTCCAGAATTTTGTCTGAGGGACTTTACTATCTTAAATATTCATTAGAATTAAGGCCAGTTTGGTGACATGAGTCCATAGTTCCAGCTACTTGGGAGGCTGAAGTGAGAGGATTGATTGCTTGAGCCCAAGAGTTCAAGATCATCCTGGGCAAATAGTGAAAGCCCGTCTCTAAAAAAAAATAAAAATAAAAATAAAAAGGAAACTAGAGAAAACACATTTTGAATATCACTGAACATTTTATAAGACCTTGAAGTGCCAAGAACCTGAAGTTCCTAGAAAGATTTAATAGAACAAGGAAAAGGGGGAAGTCAAGAATGGTGTTCAGTAATAGCTACCATCATTACACATTTCCTGTGTGTCCAACACTTTTCTACTTAACATAAATTATATCATTTAATTCCCAGGATACCTTATAATGAGGTCTTATTACAACATCTTTACAAGTGAGGAAATGGAGATTTAGAACGTTTAAGGCAAATTGCCAGTGTCACAGATAGTAGAGCCAGGACTTGAACCCATACAGTCTGGCTCCAAAGCATGCACGCCTAATCTCTATGCTTCCTACACACTGCGTTCAATCTAGACTGGAAAGTTTAAACTTCATAGCAATATTTCTCAAGTCAGAAACTCCACTTTTGAAAAAACAAAAATGTCCTGCTATCCTCAAAGAGATTTTGACTTTGATTACTTATCTTTATGTATGAAGTCAATAGGCATTTTCTTTCCGTTTTCGTGTATAAAATTGCATCATGAAATTGACTTACATTTTCAAACTTTCTCCCTTTCCCAGAGATTCTGATATACCTAGTCCCCAAAGTAAGCAATCTTCTGGAGTGCAAATCACTCTTCTGGAGCATTTGGAAGGATGCAGAAGGACTGAGGTTCTGGTGGAATTCTGATCCTGATGGATTTCTGGCCCCAGTGACCTGTACTGGCTGCCTGTGTAGTACCAATTCAAGCTAGATCGTTGCACAACTTTGCACGTAACTTTAGCTGAAAAGGTCTGGTTTTGGGGTCAATGACCTACTCGAGCTGAATTTTCATTGTGTAAGGGAGGCCATGCCAGTAAGATTCTCATTTGTTAAGTGGGAAAAACACATAATATTTAACATTCCCTCCAAATAAATGGAACTGACTATGGGTCAACTACCATCGGGAAATAGAGTTTTTGTTTCTCAGAAAATTACCCCCAAAGCGTAGAAAATACATTTTTATTTTCTGTAAGACGACAGGAGAGATGGAAAGAGTACTTTTGCTTTTTCCTTCTCTCTCTTTTTGCGTAATTATTTCTTCAGGGCAAGGAGCACATTGCTAATAGTCAGCACTTGTGTGGAGTTGAATCATAAATACAGTAGATAAGACATGCAGTATTAGATTGGCCAGTTTCCCCCACTCAGTGTAGAAGCACCACATGTACCCACAGGACTGACCCCTGCCTGAAGATCAGCAATTTATCTGTGTCCCAGTTAAAGATCATTCAGAATTGCCATCCAGGCTGAAATGTCAAGTGGGGCAGTAAATATTAATATCATGGCTGCTTGTCAGCCTCCACAGACTGGGACTCAGCACAGGTCCCTGTCAGGCAGAGATGACACCATTGCAGTCACACATTCGAAAACCAGTGTCATCATTTCTCCCACCAGCTCCCCCAACCTTCATAGAGCTGTGGATCACTGTTGGCTGTGTAGAACTCTGGACAGAGTCACTGAGAAAATAAAAGAATGTGGTCAGCCGGGCGCAGTGGCTCCTGCCTGTAACCCCAGCACTTTGGGAGACCGAGGCAGGCAGATCACTTGAGGTCAGGAGTTTGAGACCAGCCTGGCCAACATGGTGAAACCCGTCTCTACCAAAAATACAAAAAATTAGCTGGGCGTGATGGTGGGCAACTGTAGTCCCAGCTACTTGGGAGGCTGAGGCAGGAGAATCGTCTGAATCCAGGAGGTGGAAGTTACAGTGAACCGAGATTACACCACTGCACTCCAGCCTGGGCAACAGAGCAACACTACATCTCAAAAAAAAAAAAAAAAAAAAGAATGTGGCCCATTTTTAAAATTTATGCCAGACTGGGCGCAGTAGCTCACGCCTGTAATCCCAATACTTTGGGAGGCTGAGGCAGGCAGATCACAAGGTCAGGAGTGAAACCCTATCTCTACTAAAAATACAAACATTAGCAGGATGTGGTGGCGGATGCTTGTAATCCCAACTACTCAGGAGGCTGAGGCAGCAAAATCGCTTGAACCCGCGAGGAGGTTGCAATGAGCGGAGATCCTGCCTTTGCACTCCAGCTTGGGTGACAGAGAGAGACTCCATCTCAAAAAAAAAAAATTTTGCCTGCATCTGGAGATCGAGTTCTTGTTTCTGACAATACTGCACAACATGTGAATTATTGCCTCATTTTGTCTCGTTTAATGCTATCTTTAAGTCGGATGACGGAGAAGTACATGAGTTGACATAACTGTTTTGAACGCTGCTTGGTACATGTGGGCAGTGTGTGAGTATTTACTGGATTGTTGCTGCTGCCACTGCTGTCATTAGGCCAAGGACTTGGACAGTAACACAAGACTATTCATTAAGCATCTCTGAGCGGCGCCTGTCAATGGAAACTCTTCCAGATTCTCTCTTGGACATGGGCTCCTCTCAGGAAACATCCGCCATTTCCTTCAGCTCTCTCCTGAGGTAAGCTGTGCACTCATGGATGCTTTAGAAGAATGCTATTTATCCAGCCTTATTGTCTAATTGGCAGGGAATCATGGGAATTTCTGCAATTTGCTTTGTGGAAACTTTCGGGCTTTAATGTTTGTCAAAATATCGGCACAGGGCGAAGGCTTCTAGACTCAGCTGGAGCAGTAGCATGAGCTGTGAGGGCGCCTCACCTGGAGACAGGTCCAGGCTCTTTGCTCTGGCCAAATTTGTGACCTTGAGCAAATTGCTTCAACTCTTCTATTCTTAGTTTTATCTTCAGTTTGTCCATGTAAAATGGAGGGAACAACAATTTATAGGATTGTGGTGAGATTTAGGAGTAACGTCTGTAATATACATAGGACACTAGCCTGGCAAATAGTAGGTGCTCAATAAATGGAGATGTTATTATAATATCTTTTCAGCTTTTATGCCTTTAAGTTTCTAAAAATGTTGCATTCAAACACTCATACACACACATCAGAATATGAACAGGAAGAAAAGAAAAGGGGAAATATCAATATATTAATAATTGCTAGTTTCAAATGAACCACGTGTACAAACAAAAAATAAAATAAACTTTAAAAAATAACTGAAGGGTCATAATAATTTTTAATATCAAAATAATACCTAATGAATATATTCATCTCATGGTCCCCTCTTCTTCTGACCAGATTTGAGCATGGTTAGGCTTTTGTGAAGTATTTACATCTTTGATCTTGACATTTCTATAATTCATATATATTTACCTATAGAAGACTGCTGCTTTATGTGTTTGTTCTAAAAGTACTACCTCTTATGCTTCATTCTATATCTTGCTTTTTTCATGCAACACTATGATTTTGAAATCCTGTCATGCTGCTATGTGTATCTAATTAATTCCTTTTAATTGCCATATTTCATAATATGAATATATCATAATTTGTTTATTCTACTTTTGATGGACATTTAGGCTATTTTAATTTTTTCAGTCTTACAAGCAATGCCACAATAACTAGTCTTGCATGTGTCTCTCCAGTGCACATGGACGTTTTTTTCAGACAGAACTCCTAGAATCTCTTGGAAGATTGTGCATGCATTAAGTTGTAATAAGCACTATCAATTTCCCTTCAGAATGACTATCCTTGTTCTCTAGAACGTTGCCAAAACTTAATTGAATCAAGTTTTAAAGTGTTTTCCAATTTGATGGATAAAGAATCAGACTGCCTGTTTTTTTTAAATTTTGAAATAATTATTGATTAATAGGAAGTTCAAAGATAGTTCAGAAAGGTCCCTGGTCCCTTTTACTCAGTTTCTTTCAATGGCTACATCTAATATAATTATAGTACAGTATCACACCAGAAAATCAACACTGGAATAAAGTATGTATAGTTCTATGTTATTTTGCTATATGTGCAGATCCATGTAAACATAACCATAATCAAGATACGGAACTATCTCATCCCCCCAAAGATCTTCCTCATGCCACCCCTGGATAGTCAGACCTGCCTGTCGCCACCAACTCTAACTACTTATCTGTTCTCTATTTCTGTAATTGTGTCATTTTCATATGATTATACAAACACAATCAGACAGTATGTGACTTTTTGAGATTGGCTTCTTTCACTCAGCATAATATCTTTGAGATCCATCCAAGGTGTTGCATGTACTGATAATTTGTTCCTTTTTATTGCTGAGTAGTATCATGGTAGGCATTACTGCAGTTTGTCCAATCCTTCACCTATCGTAGGACATTTTGGTTGTTTTTAGTTTGGGGGTATCACAAATAAAGCTTCTATGAGCACCATGTGCAGGTTTAATGGGGAAATAAGTTTTTGCTTCTTTGGGAAACTCCAGGGATGAAATGAGGGCTTAGGTCACATCATAAACACATTTAGTTTTTTAAGAAATGGGCACACTATTTTCCAGAGTGGTTGTATCATTTTATATGCCCTCCAGTGATGTGTGAGGGATCAATTCCTCCACATTTTTGCCATCATTTGGTGTTGCCACTATGTTTCATTTTAGTTGTTCTAATTGGTGTATGGTGGTATTGTTTGCTGGTCATAATTTACATTTCCCTAAATGCCACTGATGCGGAACAACTTTTCATGAGCTTGTTTGCCATCTGTACGTCTACTTCTATGAAGTGTCTTTTCATATCTTTTGCCCATTTTATAATTGGATTGTTTGTGTTTGTTTTACAGTTGAGATTTGAGTGTCCTTTATAAATCTTTGTATTCTAAACATGAGTCCTTACATAGAGGGTGAGAGTTTAGGCTCCCCAGGTGGTCTTGATGATGGACATGGCAGCGATTCATTACCACCAGGAGGGGACAAAGTCCAGACCAGACTCCTCCCTTGGCCTCCTCTGACATCACCCCAAGAAGGTGTATTAGTCTGTTCTCACACTGCTAATAAAGACATACCTAAGATGGTAATTTATAAAGAAAAGAGGTTTAATTGACTCACAGTTCAGTATGGATGGAGAAGCCTCAGGAAACTTACAATCATGGTGGAAGGGAAAGCAAACATGTACTTCTTCACATGGCAGCAGGAAGTAGAAGTGCCGAACAAAGGGCGAAAGTCTTTTATAAAACCATCAGATCTCGTGAGAACTCACTGTCACAAGAACAGCATAGGAGTAACTGCCCCCATAATCTAATTACCTCCCACTGGATTCCCTCCATGAGGACTGCAGTGGAAGATGAGATTTGAATGGGGACACAGCCAAACCATATCACAGGGGGTGGAGCTGTGGGAAACCAAGAGATGCTCAATAGAACTTGTCCGGAATGGAAGTTTAAGTTACCCTCTTGGACTTCGCTGGCAGAGGTGGAGTGAGCCACAATTTTTTTTTCTGTGGTGTCTGCTGGGAAAGATCAGCTTATACCTAAGAATTTTCTATCTTGCTAGGCTGCCCCTCTTATGGTCTTTTTTGACCAGAGAGACAGGTTTTCCCTGGTCTGTGTCTATGGAATTTCCTGATTGCCCACTTCTCTAGCATCTAATCTTTGAGGCAAAAATAAAACCCAGGGAACTGTCCTATTGTTTATTGGGTTTTGAGATCTCTAGCTGGTCTGCCTTCTTCTCTCCACTGTTTGGTCTTCTCATGTTGTTTGATATCTACTGTCTAGAGTTTTTAGTTGTACTTAGCAGGAGAAATGCGGGGAAGTACTCCTTCTTCATCTTTCCAGAAGTAGAATGCATACCCCATTGTTCTAATTTGCTTTTTTTAGTCAGTAAGGTTGATTATCATTTTATATGTTCACTGGACATTTGATTTTCCTCTTCTAGAATTGCCTGTCTCTTCATACATACCTTTGTCTACTGTTTCTACTCGATTGACTATATTTTTCTTAATAATTTGTAGTTTTTGTTTTCTTTTGAGACAAAGTCTCATTCTGTCACCCAGGCCAGAGTGCAGTGATATGATCTCAGCTCACTGCAACCTCTGCCTCCCAGGTTCAAGAGATTCTCCTGCCTCAGCCTCCTGGGTAGCTGGGATTACAAGCATCCACCACTACACCCAGCTAATTTTTGGATTTTTAGTAGAGACGTGATTTCACCATGTTGGTCAGGCTGGTCTTGAACTCTTGACCTCAAATGATCATCCTGCCTTGACGTCTCAAAGTGCTGGGATTACAAGTGTGAGCCACTGCACCTAGCCTAGTTCTTTATATATTCTGAATATTATTTCTTTGTCAGTTTATATATGTTGCATATATTTTCCAAGTCTGTTACCTGTTTTTGTCTTTGCTTATAATGGTTTTGTCACCCAGAGGCCTTTAAATTTTAATGCAGTCTTCATGTTGTCTTTTAATAATGAAAATATAAGAACTATATAAATATGCATAAATGGGAAGGTAGAATACTATGTAACTATTAGAATATTTCACTTTAAACCAAGATCTATTTTGAAGCTCATGTCTTATAGATTTCATATCCTCTTTCAGTACTTTGAGAGTGTAAAATATTTATAGCAGAAAGTATTCCTGTTCCCTCTGCTTTCCTCAAGAATGGTTTCTTTGCCCTCCCTTTCCTTTCCTTCATCTTCCCTACGCTAATTTCTTCCTTTGTTTGTCATTGTATCATTACATAATTGTGGCATTATTTCTTTTGTTTTATTTTTATTTGGTAGGAACAACTCTATCCAGACTTTTTACTTGCCCCAGAATCACATAGATCAATTTTTCCTTACTTCTTCCCCAACCTTTGCCTCTGTTGGTGATCTAAGAGTTTCAGTTTTATGGTCTGCTTTTCTCTTGCTGCTGCAAGGGGAAGGAGTAAACCTAAGATTGTGTTTAATTGCAGCTGGTGAATTTGATCTCTGATTCAGCTCTCTTCTCTGGAATTCTGTTAAAAGGTGAAATATGTCTCGTTCCCTGAGAGATGCCCTCAAATTTTGGATTAGTCCTTCATGAAAACTGGGCCACCAAGCCATTGCTTCTTTTGAGGACAACCTGCCTTCATTTTTTAAAAAAAAATATCCTAGCTCACATGCCTCACCCAGCAGTTAGTGCCACTCCAGTCTCTGCTTGAATGTAATAAAATAAAAGAAAAGTAAGGATTTAGGATATGATGTGCCCTTATTGTACACTGGGGCTTCCTTTCTTTCTTTCTTTCTCTCTCTCTTTCTTTTTTTTCTTTTCTTTTTTTTTTTTTTTTTTTTTTGAGATAGAGTCTCACTCCATCACCAGGCGCCAGACTGGAGTGCAGTGGTGCGACCTTGGCTCACTGCTACCTCCGCCTCCCAGCCTCCTGCCTCAGCCTCCCGGGTAGCTGGGACTACAGGCACGCGCCACCACGCCCAGCTAATTTTTTTGTATTTTTAGTAGAGACGGGGTTTCACCATGTTGGCCAAGATGGTCTCCACCTCTTGACCTCGTGATCCGCCCGCCTTGGCCTCCCAAAGTGCTGGGATTACAGGCGTGAGCCACCGCACCCGGCCTTTCTTTCTTTCTCTTTCCTTCTCTCTCTTTCTTTCTTCTTTCAAGGGAAGTATCTCTGCATGGAGATCTCATTTCTAAAGGTGTGGAGGGATAACAGGGCAGCTTTCACCAAGACACGGTAGACTTAAACCGACTGTGCTGCCTGATCTTACTAACTTTCTGCATACATTCTCTCCTCTGCAGTTTTAAAATGGCACACCAATGTCCTTACCAAGTCCCATTCTTTCCCCTGGTTGACTTCTACCAGTCCTTAAGCTATCAGTTTAGGTATCATTTGATATGATTTCTCTGGGAGGCCTGTCTTACGCCTTAAGATTGGATGAGGCGCCCCCCACATGAATCCTCTCCCATGGGATTCTCTACCTTTATTTGCAGTGATCAGCCTGTATGGTGATAAGCTATGTCTTTTTATTTCCTGTTGGATAGTAAGTCAGGAGAGCATGGACTAAACACCCAGTTTAGTGCTTTGCACATCAGTGCCCTTCAATGAATATGTGTTTCATGACTAAATTTTTAAAAACTTAATAATATTTCCAAAGTTTTTAAGGCATTTTGAAGTTCAAAATCAGCACAGAGTGGTCAAGTTGGTTCTCATCACCCCATTCTTTGTGGTTTATTGAAAGGAATGCATACATGCTCTCATTTCACAAATGTTTAATTATGTAGACCAAATTTTTAACAGAATTTGGCAAAACAGCAGAGCCAGGTTACATTCTCAAGCAGCTGAGCAGCCGCAGGTTTCATCACACTATTATTAATGGCTTTATTTTCCCATCACTGTTGCACCATTATGCCCTTTGCAAAATTCATCAAAGGCACAATCTCTGCCCTGAGGCTTTGGATTTTATCATTCCAATTGCCTGAAGTCATCAATCTGAGAAGCCAGGTAATACACTCCTACCTCTGAAGAGTGTTGAACATTAATTAAGCAATGCTCAGCTGTCTTCAATATGAAGATGCATTCAAGTGAACATGTTCCTCATCTGTTCTAATAATAATTATACCCCATGTTTCAGAGAGGTGGCTAAGACCACAAAGTATTTGATTTGCAAGGATTTTGCATGCAGTGCAAAGCCTGTTGTCTCTAAATGTAAAGTATCAATAGGAGGCATTAAAATGTCATCACCTTTTCAGGGATTTTGCTCATTAAAACGGCTGCAAAAGAGTCCTCCGAATGCATCACTGTAGACCAAGTTATAGCCCAAGCTTTAGATCAGCTAGGAGCCTCCAGAGAGTTCCCAAAGTGTGAGGAACAAGTGTTTTAAATGGTGGGGTGACATGGTGGGAAGGGGTCCTGGGGGAATCTGAATTTGCTGGGCACTCCCGCCCCCCAGCTTGGCAGTTGATCAACTTGACACTTCCCGGCTCTAATTTTCTTCCTCCTCATTTTTATTTCACGGCATTCCCAATTATGCAGCTGCCAGGAAAGGAAGCAATGGAATTTCAATATAGAAAAGACCAGGCCACTTCTTTTCGGACAAGACACTTCTGCACAAAGAGCCAATGGGTCACATCTTCCGCCGGTTCGGAGATGCTTCCAGGACAACCAAGCAAGGTCGAGAGACAGCACCAGCCTCTTTGACTTCGCTCTTTCCTCAGCAGCCACACGATTTCTCAGCTGCCCAGGGGATCATCTATAATAGGCCATTTTATTTGGTAAATGTTTCCCTACTTACTGAAGAGTGTTCATTATTAATGACCAGAAAGGGAACTCCTGCCTCCCGTGGCAGAAGTTGATACATTTGCTTTGTATAATTGCTGTGTATAGTTAGCCATGTGGCCGTGCAGCTGAAATAAATTGCCTTCTTCCCATAAGAGCCTCCCTGAGTGTCATGGGAGAGCTAGAGGGAAGCTGGCTGCAGAGACTAATCTCTTTGCTAACGCCATAGATGATTCCAGAAGCTGAAGACAGATGGCAAGTTTGAGATGAATAGCATTTTTTAATGGCTTCAAAATAGCTGTGTCTGTAAACAGCTTTTCTGAATGACAGCATGTAGTACAATTTGTCTATTGCTGCTCTTGTTAGATTCTTCTGAGAAATTTCCCCCAGTCCCTCTGTTAGGACAACACTGAACTCACTTCAAAGAGGGAAAATCTAGAATGTTCGGAGCAAGTGGAATGAAAGGGTAAGAATAATTTTGACCTACAAATAAATGACAGGTATCCTCCAAACACAGCAGTCTCTTGTAACCTGGAATTAGAAGAAAGTAATTCCGTGTTGAGATTTAAGAGCAGAAGTTGAACTCTGAACTCTGAAATGAAATAGGCCCAAAGACTAGGAGAAAAGGTTATGATAAGGCAACACACCGTGGCCTGTCTCCAATTATTAAGAATTCACATTCCACCAATGAAATTAATCCTTCGTCATTCATGCAAATGGTTTGGGAAATGCTCCTGTGGATAAGAATACGGGTATTCTTCATAGGCTATCAGGGAAAAATAATTAATATAAAAGATAATCAGGGCTGGGCATGGTGACTCACGCCTGTAATCCCAACACTTTGGGAGGCTGAGGCAGGTGGATCACTTGAGGTCAGGAGTTTGAGACCAGCTAGGGCAACATGGTGAAACCCCGTCTCTACTAAACACACACACACACACACACACACACACACAAAAGGTAATCAATGTTGATAATTAAGTGAAGAAATAATACCTCTAATTTCCAATTTCTACAAATGTCTATTAAAAAGGCATGTTTCCCATAAGAAGCCACTTTAGAGGGGCATAGCAGAGTAGTTAATACAAAATGCTAGCATTTCTTACAAAGTAGCAGATCTAATAAGCCTGAAATTAAAAAGTGAGGATTAAACAGAAGGGAGGTTCAATAGGAGTGATGATTTTATGTTTAAATAAGAATAGTCAAAAACCAGTTACAGAAAAAGTTAGACCAAGGTCAGATTTTTTGCTTCCGATACTGGAGGTGAAATGATAAAGAAAGCTGTTCTTTTTTATTCTGTATTGCATCATTTTTTCAAAACATACACAAGTGCTAGCAATTAGTGACCACTTGACATTTATGCTTGTTTTAGTAAAGCATTATAGTTGCGTTGGAAGGACTCTCTCTTTCTGTCTCTGAAATCTGAAATAAGACTGGCTTGTTTTCCCATATTGTTCATTCAGCTTTGCAGATATTTATTAATTGCTTACAATGTCCAAAGCATTTGTGACAATGACCATACTTTACAAGCCCCAAAGGGGGTCAAGAGTACTTATTTGCATAGTAGGATGAAATGTTTAAAATTGAGACTGCCTCCAAAATTCAAGTTAAAAGCTTGGTGCCAAGAGCTGAAAGGAAAAATAAGAAAGTTACTCAAAAGTTGATGTGCAGAGCAACTAAACGCATGTGCACGCGTGCACGCACACACACACACACACACACACACACATACGCATATACAATATTCAGTTGCTGCAAAAGTAATTGGGGTTTTTGCTATTAAAAAATAGTGGATGGCAAGGTAAAGCAGGTGACTCAAGAAGACATGACCAGCACTGTGTGGTCATCATGTATCCAGAATCCCAGGTCCACCACTTGCTGCTTGTGTGACTCTAGGCAGGTCCTGGGACCTCTGTGAAGCCTGGTTTGGAGACAACACTAGCCATTCAACAGGTGTGTTATGGGGAACCCGGGAACTGTGTCTGTCACATAAGAGCTGTTCTAAAAAAATATTTTAAATACCCTGTGGATTCAAAAGAGGAAGTCGCATTAGCTTGGGGAAAGCTAAACAGGAAAGGAGCCATTCTTTTCTGAAGGTGGTATATGAGAGCTCCGAGGGGTAAGTTTTCTGTGACTTGAGGCTATGCTGGGAGATAGGAGCTGTGTCTGTCTAGAGAAGGGAAAGAGTCAGTAAAGCTTCCAATGCTCCTGCACCGTTAGCAGTTCTGAGGACAAGCACCTGCTCAGTGGAGGAATGTAGTTGGGAAGATAAAAAGGAGAGAGCCAAGAACAAAAGCTTGGGCAATGCCGACATTCAAAGGAGAAGTATAGGCAGCAAAGTTGGAGAGAAAGTGTCTGAGAGTTTTGAGAAAAACCAGAAGTAACTGTCACAGAAGCCAGGGCACAAAAGAGTGCCAAAAGGAGCAGTGGTGTCCAAAGCTTCAGTGGGATGGACGAGAATGAAAACCAAGAGGAGCAGGTCAATGATGTCAGTGGTTATGGGGTCAATGCTGGTCTGCGACAGTAACTCTATAACAAGGTTCACCATGGTACTAGGTATGTGTCTCTTAAAAAGTTTGGGTTTATTCTGTTGTATTCTGAAGGGCATGGCCAATTCAGGCCATGGATCAAGGAACAGGGTAGATATTAGGACGTCAGGAAAGCCGGATGTTCTGTGAAGACATTCCTACTCAAAAGACAAGCAGGAGGACATCTCTCTGGGTCTCACTTTCTTGAGTATGAACTTCCAGAGGAGTTTAAGAAGAACTTGAAAAGTTCCAACACAGGAGGAAAGATGTTCTCTGCCACAGGCAACTGGGCAGGGAAGCATCCTCATACTGAACGCTGTAGGAGAAAGCTCTACTTTGTTGGGTGGTATATTCATCCATTCTCACACTACTGATAAAGACATACCCAAGACTGGGTAATTATATTATAAAGTAAAGAGGTTTAGTGGACTCACAATTCCACATGGCTGGGGAGGCCTCACAATCATGGTGGAAGGCTAAGGACGAGCAAAGTCACATCTTACATGGTGGCAGGCAAGAGAGAGTGTGCAGGGGGAGCTGCTCTTTATAAAACCATTAGATTTCATGAAACTTATTCACCATTATGAGAACAGCATGAGAACCCCCCCTCAGTGTGGTTCAATTAAATTACTTCCCACCGAGTCCCTCCCGTGAAATGTGAGGATTATGGGAGCTACAGTTCAAAGTGAGATTTGGGTGGGGACACAGCCAAACCATATCAAGTGGATAATTTGGTTTCAGGTTATTGCCTCAATTTGTTTACCCCATATCTTCAGTCTTGTCTTGTTTAAGGTTTCTGACTGGTTGTAGTTGTGCTGGAAAGGAATTAACAAAAAGTGTTGTCTGGCCTCAAGTAGACTGGGATGTTAAAGAGGGCATAGCACTTCTTGAAGCCCATGTGGTGGTGACACCCTCTAGGACAGGAAACCAGAGTCCAGGGGAGGCAAGAAAAAGGAGAGGTCAACCATCGGGGCAAAGTGTTTAGAGAGGAAGAGAAGGTGAGAGGCAGCAACAACTTCATTCCCTCCTCCCTGAATCAACACTTATGCACACTGCAGATGAGGAAGGGCATGGGAGTAATTAGGGCTATGGGTTTATCATGGAGTAAGGCGCTGCTGATACTTGCAAGGAACCTAAGAAAATAACACTGTTTAGAGGCACCCTTGGGTGCCTGGAGAAGCAGCATGTTTGTAAACAGGGCAGAGGGGTCAAGTGAGGGAGGGGGAGCATACAAGACATGGAGGGGTTGGGGGAGGAGCTGGGAGAAGTGGGGTCTAGGGTTCAGGTGGGTGGTCGCCCTTGCAGATTCCTTTTTTGTAGAAGAAAGAGACACACACACAGAGAATGTCAGTGATTTTTGAGGAAGAGAAAAGGGAAGCAGTGAAAATCAGATGGCAGTGGCCCTTTATGCAAAATAGAAAGTGAGGTCTGCAGAGGGCGGATCCTTTTGCCAAGGTGGAGAGCTGTGAGTACAGTTGGAAAAGTAGGATGGAAAGGGGTTCCAAGACGTCCTGAAGGACACTGTGTGCAGGAGCACACTGCTCATTGCCTAATGACAGCTGCCAGAATTGCAGGTGCCAGGCCTCAAAGGAAGACATCAAGGCCTCTAGCATACCTGCTGGCTGAGCTAGTTTAAACTCACAAGGGGCAACTACCATCAGATTGTGACCATGGAAATCATGTTGAGATGCAAGAGAGTGACGTAAGCACACCAAGAAAAGCTCACCGGTCCTGGACACTTGCCAACCACTCCCTGGACTGCCTCTCAGGTGCTTCTCTGTCTAACAAACTCCTATTCAACCACAAAATCTCAGGCAGAACTAGTCTTCCCTCTCTGCTGCACTCCCATTTGGATTTGTACATCCTGCCAATTTGCAAAGTTGACATGCCTGTGTGTTCCACCCCCAGACTGTAAGCTCCCTGGAAGAGTGTGTTTAAAATGCAGAACAGAGGCCTCAGAAGCAACACCACACATCTACAATGATCTGATCTTTGACAAACCTAACAAAAACAAGCAATGGGGAAAGGACTCCATGTTTAATAAATGGTGTTGGGAAGACTGGCTAGCTATGTGCAGAAAGCAGAAACTGTACCCCTTCCTGTCACCTTACACTAAAATTAACTCCAGATGGATTAAAGATTTAAACATAAAACCTAACACCATAAAAACACCAGAAGAAAATGTAGGCAAAACCATTCAGGACATAGGCATAGGCAAGGACTTCATGACTAAAATACCAAAAGCAATGGCAACAAAAGCCAAAATAGACAAATGGGATCTAATTAAAATTCAGAGCTTCTGCACAGCAAAAGAAACCATCATTAGAGTGAACCAGCAACCAACAGAATGGGAAAAAATTTTCGCAATCTATGTATCTGACAAAGGGCTAATATCCAGAATCTACAAAGAACTAAAACAGATTTACAAGAAAAAAACAAATAAACCCATTCAAAAGTAGGCAAAGGATATGAACAGAGACTTTTCAAAAGAAGACATATATGAGGCCAACAAGCATATGAAAAAATGCTCATCATCACTGGTCATTAGAGAAATGCAAATTAAAACCACATTGAGATACCATCTCATGCCAGTTAGAATAGTGAACATTGAAAAATCTGGAGACAATAGATGCTGGAGACGATGTGGAGAAATAGGAACACTCTTACACAGTTGGTGGGAGTGTAAATTAGTTCAACCATTGTGGAAGACAGTGTGGCGATTCCTCAAGGATCTAGAAATAGAAATTCCATTTGACCCAGCAATCCCATTACTGGGTATATACCCCAAAGAACTATAAATTGTTCTACTATAAAGACACATGCACACATATGTTCATTGCAGCCCTGTGTACAATAGCAAAGACCTGGAACCAACCCAAATGCTCAACAATGATAGACTAGACAAAGAAAATGTGGTACATATACACCATGGAATACTACGCAGCCATAAAAACTGATGAGTTTGTGTCCTTTGTAGGGACTTGGAAGAATCTGGAAATCATCATTCTCAGCAAACTGACACAAGAACAGAAAGCCAAACATGGCATGTTCTCACTCATAGGTGGGTGTTGAACAATGAGAACATGTGGACTCAGGGAGAGGAGCATCACACACTGGGGGCAGTTGGGGGGGGTAGGGGAGAGACAGTACGGGGTGGGGAGGGTGGGGAGGGATAACATCGGGAGAAACGCCAGATATAGTATGCACCTAAAGGAAAATTAAAAAAAAAAGATAAAAGTCCAATTCCTGTAATGGGGAAATTTCCTTGGAAGCTATGTAGATGAAGTAAGAGACTATAGTTCAGGAATTTGTAGAATGCATTATTTAAAATTTTTCCTTTAAACAGTAACTGCCTCATAGAAAATGCATTTCATAACTCCATCATTTTCAAAACCAGATGCTTTCTATTGGTTTTCTATTTTGCCTGAGTAGAAACTCTGCCATGTACATGGCAAATCTCCATGGAGGAGATGATTTTTGGTTTTAATTATTGATCCACTATATATGTATTCATGGAGGGATTAGGAGTACTAGATGTTCAAGGACACCTGGTCCCTCTTCTGAAGGAGTGCCCAGAGTAGGAGGGGCTGCAGCACCCACAGAAGATTAATTCTAATCAGAGCAGGTGACACAGAATGAACCTTCACCTGAGGGGACTTAGGGTGAGCTACACAGGGCCAGTATTTGAATTCTAAATTTGCATTTTCCACAGGAGGAAGGAGGGAAAAAGACATTCCAGTTGAGAAGTTTTCTCATTTCAAGGCAGAAATAATAATAGCTAGCTAATATTTATTGAGGGCTCTCTTTGTGCCCATTACTGTGTAATATAAATCAAGACAGATTTGTGAAAGACCATGGGGTTTAGCGGCAATGTGACTGTAGTAAGCAGAATCTGATTTTGAAGGGTCTTGTGTAATGAGGTTCATAAATGGTGTCAGAGTAATCAATATTATTAATGAACTAATAAGGAATTCCTAACAAGAAATGAAATTAGGCTGGGAGCGGTGGCTCATGCCTGTAATCCCAGCCCTTTGGGAGGCCAAGGCTGTGGATTATGAGGTCAGGAGTTGGAGACCAGCCTGGCCAAGATGGTGAAACCCCATCTCTACTAAAAATACAAAAATTGGCTGGGCAAAGTTAGTCGGGCACAGTGGTGAACACCTGTAATCTCTGCTACTTGGGAGACTGAGGCAGGAGAATCGCTTGAACCTGGGAGGCAGAGGTTGCATTGAGCCAAGATCACTCCACTGCACTCTAGCCTGGGTGACAGAGCAAGACTTCGTCTCAAAAAAAAAAAAAAAAGAAATGGAATCATCCCTTGCCTTTGGGAGATCACTGCAAACATGCATCTACCCCTGGACACAAAAGACTATCCACACCATGGCCTTAAAATCAGAAACCATTAAACACAAATGGTCATGACTATCTGCCTCAAACACAGCAAAACTAGAAGTTGGAACAAAGGTAACACTGATGACCTTGATCTTATTAACCCCTATGATTCATTTGAGCACTCTAGAATAACGCTTCTCAACCTTTAACATGTATGTAGATCATCCGTAAATGTTGTTAAAATACAGATTCTGATTTACAAATTTTGGAATGGGGCCTAAGATTTTATACTTCTGATAAATTTCTGAGTGATGCTGATTCTTCCAGTCCATGGACCACACTTTGAGTAATAAAACTCTAGTTCACTGGTTATCAGCACAGGATGCACATTAGAACTACCTGGGAAGCTTTACAAACTACTGATGCCTGGATTCCACCCACATAAATTCTGATTTAACATGTCAGGGGTGTTTTCTGAGCATTGGAAGTTTTTTAAATTTTCCAGGTGATTCTAATAAGCCACAAAGTCTAAGAACCACCTTACTTAGTTATAAATTACCAGGAGTATTTCTGACACGTCGACAAAGCACATTTGAGAGGAGAAATAATTTTGTTGAAAAGATGATTTTGGATCACCAGGCATAATGGCCAAATAAGAACAGCCCGAGTCTGCAGTTCCCAGTGAGACCAACACAGAAGGTAGGTGATTTCTGCATTTCCAACTGAGGTACATGGTTCATCTCACTGGGACTGGTTAAACAGTGGGTGCAGCCCACAGAGGGCAAGCAGGAGCAGCATGCAGCATCACTTCACCTGGGAAGCCTAAGGGGTAGGGGAACTCCCTCCCCTAGCCAAGGAAAGCCATGATGGACTGTGCCATGAGGGACAGTGCTATCCGGCCCAGACACTATACTCTTACCCTGGTCGTCACAAGGCACAGACCAGGAGATTCCCTCAGGTCCCTATACCACCAGAGCCCTGGGTTTCTAGCACAAAACTGGGCAGCCATATGGGCAGACACTGAGCTAGCTGCAGGAGACATTTTTTTTTTATACCTCAGTGGCACGTGGAATGCCAGTGAGACAGAACCATTCACTTCCCTGGAAAGGGGGCTGAAGACAGGGATCCAAGTGGTCTTGCTCAGTGGATCCCACCTCCATGGAGCCCAACAAGCTAAGATCCACTGGCTTGAAATTCTCACTGCCAGCACAGCAGTCTGAAGTTAACCTGAGATACTTGAGCTTGGTTGGAAGAAGGGCGTCCACCATTACTGAGGCTTGAGTAGGTGGTTTTCCTCTTACAGTATAAACAAAGCCACAGGGAAGTTAGAACTGGGTTTGGAACACACTGGAGTGCAGCAAAGCCACTGTAGCCAGACTGCCTCTCTAGATTCTTCCTCTCTGGGTAGGGCATCTCTGAAAGAAAGGTAGCAGCCCCAGTGAGGAGCTTATAAATAAAACTCCCATCTGCCAGGGATAGACGACCTGGGGGAAGGGTTAGCTGTGGGCACAGCTTCAGTCAACTTAAAGGTTCATGCCTGTCAGCTCTGAAGAGATCAGTGAATCTCCCAGCGCACTCGAGCTCTGCTAAGGGACAGACTGCCACCTCAAGTGGGTCAGGGTCCCTGACCCCCATGCCTCCTGACTTGGAAAAACCTCCCAGCAGGGGTTGACAGACACCTCATACAGGAGAGCTCCAGCTGGCATCTGGCAGGTGCCCCTCTGGGATGAAGAGTCCAGAGGAAGGAACAGGCAGTAATCTTTGCTGTTCTGCAGCCTCCACTGGTGATATCCAGGCCAACAGGATCTGGAGTAAACCTCTAGCAAACTCCAGCAGACCTGCAGAAGAGGGGCCTGACTGTTAGAATGAAAACTAAAAAACAGAAAACAATAGCATCAACATCAACAAAAATGATGCCCACACAAAAACGCATTCCAAAGGTCACCAACATCAAAGACCAAAGATAGATAAAGCCACAAAGATGAGAAAAAAACTAGCACAAAAAAGGCTGAAAATTCCAAAAACCAGAATGCCTCTTCTCCTCCAAAGGATCACAACTCCTTGCCAGCAAGGGAACAAAGCTGGATGCAGAATAAGTTTGATGAATTGACAGAAGTAGGCTTTAGAGGGTGGGAAATAACAAACTTATCTGAGCTAAAAGAACATGTTCTAACCCAATGCAAGGAAGCTAAAAACCTTGATAAAAGGTTACAGGAACCATTAACTAGAATAACCAGTTTAGAGAAGAACATAAATGACCTGACGGAGCAGAAAAACACAGCATGAGAACTTTGTGAAGCATACACAAGTATCAATAGCTGAATTTATCAAGTGGAAGAAAGAATATCAGAGTTTGAAGATCAGCTTAATGAAATACAGCATGAAGAGCTGATTAGAGAAAAAATAATGAAAAGGAATCAACAAAGCCTCTAAGAAATATGGAACTATATGAAAAGACCAAACCCATGTTTGATTGGTGTACCTGAAACTGACAGGGAGAATGGAACCAAGTGGAAAACACATTTCAGGATATTTTCCAGGAGAACACCCCCAACCTAGCAAGACAGGCCAGCATTCAAATCCAAGAAATGCAGAGAACACCACAAAGATACTACAGCAACCCCAAGACACATAATCATCAGATTCACCAAGGTTGAAATGAAGGAAAAAATGTTAGAGGCAGTTGGAGAGAAAGTTCACATTACCCACAAAAGGAAGCCCATCAGACTAACAGCAGATATCTCTGCAGAAACCGTACAAGCCAGAAGAGAGTGGGGGCCAATATTCAACATCCTTAAACAAAAGAATTTTCAACCCAGAATTTCATATACAGCCAAACTAAGCTTCATATGCAAAGGAGAAATAAAATGCTTTACAGACAAGCAAATGCTGAGGGATTTTGTCACCACCTGGCCTGGCTTACAAGAGCTCCTAAAGGAAGCAATAAATATGGAAAGAAAAATCTGGTACCAGCCACTGCAAAAACAAAACAGAATGTAAAGACCAACAACACTATGAAGAAACTGCATCAACTAATGGGCAAAAGTACCAGCTAGTAGCATAATTACAGGATCAAATTCACACATAACAATATTAACCTTAAATGTAAATGGTCTAGATACCTGAATTAAAAGGCACAGACTGGCAAATTGGATAAAAAGTCAAGACATATCAGTGTGCTGTATTCAGGAGACCCATGTCACATGCAAAGACACACATAGGTTCAAAATAAAGGGATGGAGGAAGATTTACCGTGAAAATGGAAAGCAAACAACAAAAAAAGTAAGGTTTGCAATGCAGGTCTCTGATAAAACAGAATTTAAATCAACAAAGATCAAAAAAGACAGCAAAAGGTATTACATAATGGTAAAGGGATCAATGCAACAAGAAGAGCTAACCATCTTAAATATATATGCAGGAGCACTCAGATTCATAAAGCTAGTTATTAGAGACCTATAAGGAGACTTAGACTACAACACAATAGTAGTGGGAGACTTCAACACCCCACTGTCGATATTAGATAGATTAATGAGACAGATAATAGGCAAGGATATTCAGGAGTTGAACTCAGCTCTGGACCAAGTGGACCTAATAGACATCTATAGAACTCTCCACCCCAAATCAACAGAATATAAACTCTTCTCAGCACCACATAGCACTTATTCTAAAATCGACCACATAATTGGAAGTAAAACACTCCTCAGCAAATGCAAAAGAATGGAAATCATAACAGTCTCTCAGACCACAGTGCAATCAAATTAAATCAAATCAAACTCAGGATTAAGAAACTCACTCAAAACCACACAACTACATGGAAACTGAACAACCTGCTCCTGAATGACTGCTGGGTAAATAACCAAATTTAGGCAGAAATAAATCAATTCTTTGAAACCAATGAGAACAAGGAGACAATATACCAGAATTTCTGGAACACAGCTAAAGCAGTGTGTAGAGGGAAATTTATAGCACTAAATGCCTACAAGAGAAATGAGGAAAGATCTAAAATTGACAGCCTAACATCACAATTTAAAGAACTGGAGAAGCAGAAGACAAGAAATAACCAAGGTCAGCACAGAACTGAAAAAGAGAGAGACACAAAAAATCCTTCAAAAAATCAATGAATCCAGGAGCTGGTTTTTTGAAAAGATTAACAAAATAGACTGCTAGCAAGACAAATAAAGAAGAAAAGAGAGAAGAATCAAATAATCACAATAAAAAATGATAAAGGGGAGATCACCACTAAGCCCAAAGAAATACAAACTACTATCAGAGAATACTACAAACACCTCTGTGAAAATAAACTAGAAAATCTAGAAGAAATGGATAAACTCCTGGACACATACACTCTCCCAAAATTAAACCAGGAAGAAGTCGAATCCGTGAGTAGACTAGTAACAAGTTCTGAAATTGAGGCAGTAATTAATAGCCTACCAACTAAAAAAAGCCCAGGACCAGACAGATTCATAGCAAATTCTACCAGAAGTTCAAAGAGGAGCTGGTACCATTCCTTCTGAAACTATAGCAAACAATACAAAAAGAGGGAGTCCTCCCTAACTCATTTTATGAGACCAGCATCATCTTGATACCAAAACCTGCCAGAGACACAACAAAAAAAGAAGAAAATTTCAGGCCAGTGTCCCTGATGAACAGCAATGTGAAAATCCTCAATAGAATACTGGAAAACCGAATCCAGCAGCTCTTCAAAAAGCTTATCCACCACAATTAAGTTGGTTTCATCCCTGGGATGCAAAGCTGATTCAACATACACAAATCAAAAAATGTAATCCGTCACAGAAATGGAACCCATTACAAAAACCATATGATTATTTTAATAGATGCAGAAAAGGCCTTAAATAAAATTCAACACCGTTTCATGCTAAAAATACTCAATAAACTAGGTAAGGATGGACTGTATCTCAAAATAATAAGAGCTATTAATAATAAACCTACTACCAATATCATACTGAATGGGCAAAACCTGGAAGCATTCCCTTTGAAAACCAGCACAAGACAAGGATGCCTTCTTTTATCACTCCTATTCAACATAGGATTGGAAGTTCTGGCCAGGGCAATCAGTCAAGAGAAAGAAATAAAAGGTATTCAAATAGGAAGAGAGGAAATCAAATTGTCTCATTTGAAGATTACATGATTGTATATTTAGAAAAGCCCATTGTCTCAGCCCAAAAACTGCTTAAGCTGATAAGCAACTTCAGCAAAGTCTCAGGATACAAAATCAATGTGCAAAATTCACAAGCATTCTTATACATCAATAATAGACAAATAGCCAAATCATGAGTGAACTTCCATTCACAATTGCTACAAAGAGAATAAAACACCTAGGAATACAACTTACAAGGGATGTGAAGGACCTCTTCAAGAAAAACTACAAACCACTGCTCAAGGAAAGAAGTGAGGACACAAACAAATGGAAAAAATTTTCATGCTCATAAATAGAAAGAATCAATATCATGAAAATGGCCATACTGCCAAAAGTAATTTATAAATTCAATGCTATTCCCATCAAGCTACCATTGCCTTTCTTCAGAGAATTAGAAAAAACTACTTCAAATTTCATATGGAACCAAAAATGAGCCCGTATAGCCAAGACAATCCTAAGCAAAATGAACAAAGCTGGAGGCATCATGCTACCTGGCTTCAAACTATACTACAAGGCTACAGTAACCAAAACAGCATGGTACTGATACCAAAACAGTTAGATAGACAAATGGAACAGAATAGAGGCCTCAGAAACAATATCACCCTTCTACAACCATCTGATCTTTGACAAACCTGACAACAACAAGTCGCGGGGAAAGGATTCCCTATTTAATAAATGGTGCTGGGCAAATTGGCCAGCCATGTGCAGAAAACAGAAACTGAAGCCCTTCCTCACACCTTACACAAAAATTGACTCAAGTTGGATTAAAGACTTAAATGTAAAATCCCAAACCATAAAAACCCTAGAAGAAACCCTAGGCAATATCATTCAGGACATAAGCATGGGCAAAGACTTCATGACTAAAACACCAAAAGCAATTTCAACAAAAGCCAAAATTGACAGATGGGATCAAATTAAACTAAAGAGCTTCTGCACAGCAAAAGAAACTAGCATCAGAGTGAAATTTTATTCTTTTTTTAAATTATACTTTAAGTTCTGGGGTATTTGGACAAATGTTGCAGAATTGTTACATAAGTATACACATGCCATGGTGGTTTGCTGCCTCCATCCCCTTGTCACCTACATTAGATATTTCTCCTAATATTATCTCTCCCCAATATTCCCACCCCCTTCTATCCCTCCCCTATCCCCCCACCCTTCAACCGACCCCAGTGTGTGATATTCCCCTCTCTGTGTCCATGTGTTCTCATTGTTCAACACTCACTTATGAGTGAGAACATGCAGTGTTTGTTTTTCTGTTCTTGTTCATTGAAATTTTATTCTTTAAAATTATCTTCTCCTTACAAATTCAGTTTGTCCTCCCACACTCCTTTTTCTTTTTGTATGTTTGTTTTGTTTTGTTTGACCTCCTTCTCAGTCTGGAGGATTTCCTGCAAAAATTGCTCTCTGGATTGTCTGTCCATCCTTAAATATGAAATATTGGAAAGCTGACTGAAAGCTCTATGGGAGTAGTTGGGTTTTGTCGAGTGTGGGTGACATTGTAATGTGGTGACATGACTGGGCTATTCCCTTGGGGAATCTTTAGTGTAAACATCCACAGAGAAGAACTATCCAATAACCTGCCTGGAGGGTACAAGTCTGACTGCCATTGCTACAGGAATTGAGTGGAGGAAGAAATCTGGGAGATGCAACATCTCAAATTTCGTCTATAAATGTTCACTTAATCCCCTAGTTTTCACACAGTACTTCTTTTTTTATTATTTTATTTTATTTTTTATTTTATTTTATTTTTTTATTGCACTTTAGGTTTTGGGGTACATGTGAAGAACATGCAAGATTGTTGCATAGGTACACACGTGGCAGTGTGATTTGCTGCTTTCCTCCCCTTCAACTATATCTGGCATTCCTCCCCATGCCATCCCTCCCCAACACCCCACCTCCCACTGTCCCTCTCCTATTTCCCCCCAAAAAACCCCGGTGTGTAGTGCTCCCCTCCCTGTGTCCATGTGTTCTTATTGTTCAACACCCACCTATGAGTGAGGACATGCGGTTCACACAGTACTTCTGACCTCAACTGTGCCTGGCGTTCTCTGGTCCTGAAGTTCCTTGTCTTATCCTCTCCGTAGACTAATCCCCAGTTGCTGCTTGAGTGTGGGCAGGACAGTCAAGGGCTGTACACAGTGAGGGAGGGGAACTGAATTCCAAATGCTTTGCACACAGAAGTTCACCTATCCTCACCCCAATTTTCAGGGTTCACTATGACTATCAGTCCTAAGCCTTTCAGGGTGCTGCTGAATGGATCATATTGGTTCTCAGTTTTCCTCCCTACCAATTTGGAAATTAGATTCCTTAAGTTTTCTAGGTCATTTATTGCTTTCTAGTTTCCAGATTGTGTTGCTGTTGTCTTACCTCCTATTGTACTTATCCTTTTAGGTTTCTGTCTTTAAAACCTCCACATTCCTCTCATTTCAGAAGAGCTTTGGGAAAAAGCAAAAAGAGGATAATACATTTCCAGATGCACAATTCCTTTTGGAGTAGAAACTCTTTGCTCTCTCCTCTCTTTGTTCTTTTGTTCTCTTTGTTCAGTCACTGATTTTCAAGAAATAAAATCATATTCCCATTTTACAGATAGAACATATTAGGAATAGACTGGGCACAGTGGCTAAAATCTGTAATCCCAACACTTTTAGAGGCAGAGGTAGGTGGATCACTTGAGGTCAAGAGTTCGAGACCAGCCTGGCCAAGATGGTAAAACTCCGTCTCTACTAAGAATATGAAAAAATTAGCTGGGTGTGGTGGTGTGTGTCTGTAATCTCAGCTACTCGGGAGGCTGAGGGGAGAGGATCACTTGAACCTGGGAGGTGGAGGTTGCAGTGAGCCGAGATGGCGCCATTGCACTCCAGCCTGGGTGACAGCCTGAGATTCGGTCTCTATTTAAAAAAAAAAAAAAAAAGAACATATTAGAGATAAATAAATAAACTAACTATTCCAAGATGACGGAGTTGGAGGTGGGGCAGTAGCCCAGTTTATCAGTGTTGAAGAAAAAATCAATGCTGCAACACTATGCAGCTGTCACATTCCTTACATAAGTTACTCTAGCCTGGCTGCTCATTTCTCTGCAGTTGACCTCTACCAATGTCATGGCCAAGTAATACAAGCCATTGTTAGTTACTGAATACAAAATGACCTGGCTAAAACATTGACATTTTACTCTGTTTTGCAAAAGAAAAAAGAAAAAAATTGAACTGATGTGACCTAGTATTTTTCATGATAATAACTATAATTACCTAACTAAGCTGAACAAGCCATGGAATTCGTCTGAGAGAAACTACCAATACTAGCTTTTGGAAACTGGAAGCAAGACAAATTTGTGAGTTTGATCTTTTAGAGACAGGAGAAAAGCTGAGGTCATCTAAAATTTAATTTAGTACCTGAAAGTAGGTCTCAAAATGAAAATGAAGCTTTACCCTTTTGATGCAGAATTTTCTGTACTCTATGTCTCTTGAAGCAATTTACTGCATGGATTTCTCTTAGGTCAGCAGAATGGTTAGTCCAAGTTTAAACCAAGCACAGTTCACAGGCAATTTCTGCTCAGATTCATTACTTTTGCAGCTAGCTGTCAGCCTTATTGCATCATTAGGAGTCAGACTAATACTGCCAGCAGATCATGTCATAATTTGTTAATGAAACTCTTCATTACTATTTTTGTCATTTCTTTATTTATTTGGGATATAATCTGTATCTCCCTTATTAAAATGTGTCAGATATGCTGATGTTCTGTAAAACTCAGTTGTATTGTCTTGACTTTATAGATGAAATGAACCCATATCACAAACCTGCGATTACTCTATAAGAATGCCTCTGAGTTAATCATCCTTCCTGTTAGTACAAGATTATTCTAAAATGCACTTAATTGCATTTGCAGACATTTATTTTGAAGTTGGTCATTGATGGCGGTTTGTGGCTTTGCTCTCAGGAAGAAGGGTGCTATATTTAAATTAATCAATAAAGAATAAATACACTTGAAAAGGAGTTTATGATTTGGTGTTCTTAGAGTGAAGATGTGAGAATAGAAGTCCTTTGAACTGTGAGGACTCAATTTTACAAAAAGTTGAGTCTTGGGTAATTTAGTGACTTTATCCCACAATGCTCAGTTATTTAATGGTAGAGCTAGGAGTAACCAGTTCTCAGGTGCCCCTGGCCCATTTCCTTTCCACTTTACTATGGGAGCAGGATCTTGCAGAAAAATTTTCTCTATGTAATTTACTTTTAATAAAATAGTAATTAAAGATTTGGTATTTTTGAGATTTTTATTTAGAACTAATTTAAAACTTACAAAATAGATGCATACACAATACACATGACTTTCTTTTTGTAATTTGTCTAAGATTTTTAGTTTATTATTTTAAAAAGCAGTTAAAATAAATACCTAAATTTCTTACATTTCATTTGCAGATTGGTAAGTTTTTATTAATTATAATAATATTTAAGTGTATATAAATATAAATATAGGTCTTCCATTAAGTTGAGCCATAATCTTAACATATATTATTTATAAATTTTTTCTTATAAACTTTAGACAATATTCCATTCATTTGGATTGATGGTTTCACTCCTTACACGAGCTGGGTAGAGTTTTATGATGTCCTTGTTTCTTTGTCAAAATGTTATCATAAACTATAATACACATACATTTCTACATTTAGATAGATGAACTGTCAACACTTTACACATGGTGCATCACAGACACACAAACACACACTGAATTATGTGAATGAAGAGACAGATAGATGCAGGTAACTTCATATATTTCCCAAGAACAAGAAAATTCTGGGCCAGGCACCATGGCTCACACTTGTAATCCCAGCACTTTGAGAGGCCAAGGTAAGAGACTCTCTTGAGCCCAGGAGTTCAAGGTTACAGTGACCAATGACCATAACACTGTATGCCAGCCTGGGTGACAGAGAAAGTCCCCGTCTCTAAAAAAAATTAAAAGGGAAGAAAACAAAACAAAGAAAATTCTCTTACAGAACCATGATACATGTATGCAATTCCAGAAATTTAACATTGATATCGTGCTGTTTATTATATAATATATAGCCCATATTCTATTTTCACCAGCTGTTGCAACAGTGTTTTTCTGGCCATTCTTTTCTTTTTCCTCCTAAATCTAATCCATGTTCATGTGTTGCACTTAGTCGTGATGTCTCTCTAGCCTCCTTTAATATGAACTAGTTATCAGTCTTTCTTTGTGTTTCATGACACGGACATTCTTGAAGAACACAGGCCCAGTTTTGTAAGATATCTCTCAGTTTGGGTTTGTCTGATGTTTCCTCATGATTACATCTGGTTTATGTACTCTTCTGGCAGAAATACTCATAAATGACTCTGTGTCCCTCTTAAAGCATCACATCAAGAGGCACTTGATGTTGGTTTGTCCATTATTGGTAATAACAGCTATAACATTTGGTCAATGGGGTGGGTGGGGTGGGGGGTGGTGGCAGTTCTTCTTCCAGGATTCTTGGCAGATTATTTTCAGCACAGCATGAGAAGCAAGAAAGTCTACATGGCAGGAGGTACCTAAAATCTGTTTATGAGCTGAACTAGATGCAATGCTGGCATAAGGTAGGGTTAGGCAGGGTTCTTTACAGTACCAGACACTGTGATTCAGCCCTCAGCTTGTACTGTTTTCTAGGCAGCTTTCTCCTGCTAAACCCTACAGGCTTAAATATTTGCCTAGTAATCCTTGATGGAGCCTGCTGAGTCACTTTCTTAGGAGTCAATGCTATGTAGATATTCCTTCCTCTATAGAAATTCAAAAAGTATTATCTCAAAATCTAAAAATGCATGACTTGGATGACATTATGGTCTGCATATCCTAAGTTGTTTATTCATTGGTTGCAGAAATGTTTGATTGATAAGCCTGGCTTTAATTGAGCTTACTTATGTAATAGGCAATAATAATGGTCACAAGGAATGTATTTTCCAAGGCACTAACTATGGTACCAGGGGCCCCTTCCCCTTCCCCATTTCCTTGCCCTGTCCTGTGCTGAGGTAAGTGGCTGAATAGAATAGAACTTGAGCTGGGCGCAGTGGCTCACAACTGTAATCCCAGCAAGTTGGGAGACCGAGGCAGGTGGATGGCTTGAGCGCATGAGTTCGAGACCAGATTGGAAACATGGTGAGACCCTATTTCTAATAAAACACAAAAGATTAACCAGATGTGGTGGTACATGTCTGTGGTGTCAGCTACTCAGGAGACTGAGGTGGGAAGATTGCTTGAGCCCAGGGGCGTGAAGGTTGCAGTGAGCTGAGATTGTCCCACTGCACTCCAGCCTGAGTGACAGAGCAAGACATTCTCTCAGAAAAAAAAAAGCAAGAATCGAGCTTGAAAAACATGGTTGTGGTTGTGTTACTCAGGGGAGCCATCTCACTCTAATGGAGGTTCTACCTACTACACATCTCTAGCCCCTGCCTTTTCTCTTACTAAGCTGGGATAATGTTAAATGTTTTTTACTTGGCAGAAATATTCATTCTTGATTACAAATCACTGGGTTCTCTAAGAAAGGTGAAGTCATATGAAACTATGGGCCTTCAAATAGGATATTCCACCATCTTTAGGGTCTGATTAGAAACTAACATGAACCAAATAAAACAAAATGAATAAAGTGGTTCTCTGTAGACATGTTTACAGGCCTAACTTCCAAACTTCAAAGTGATTTAATCGTGCATTGCTATTGAGAATAGAGCTTGTCTCATATTTTAGAATGTTATGGTTAAAAAAGAGTATTATAAATGATCAACCTGCTTGCTGCCTCAGTTTCTTCATTACAAATGAGAATAATCCGATCTAAAGAGACATGTTTGGAGCAAGTTTGAATTTATTTGGCCTTCTAGTCAAGTCAAGAAAGTTTAGCTTGCAAGAAACTGAATCACACATAAACTAGAAGTGGGGTTGCTTCTGGATATGAGACTGGGCCTCAGGAGTTGGTGATAGAGAGGAGTTGTTTACCCAAAGCCTTTCTGGATACAGTCACTATAGGAGTTCCTGGTTCTTCACCCTAACCCTCCATAGTTTCTGCAAGTCAGCTAAATTTCACGTCTGCTCCTTTCTGTTTTCTCACCAACTCATTCTTTTAATTCCCCTTCACCTCGCAAAATCTGTTAAGCCCAAGGGTAGTATCTCAGTTTGAGTTCTCCCAAAAGATGGTCCTGGGAGAAGGGTTTGGATATAAGCAGTTTATCTGGAGGATATCTTAGTTTGGGCTGCTATAACAGATTACCATAGATTGAGTAGCTGAAACAACAATTTCTTTTTCACTATTTTGAAAGCTAGCAGTCTGAAATCAAGATGCCAGCATGGTTGGGTGCTGGTGAGAGCTCTCTTTCTGGTTTGAAAATGGTAGTCTTTTTACAGTGTCTTCATGTGGTGGAGAGCAGAGAAAGAGGAAAACAACCTCTCTCGTGTCTTCTAAGTGCACTAATCACATAATGAGGGCTCCTGCATTGTGACCTGATTACCTTCCAAAGGCCTCATCTCCAGATACCATCATACTGAAGATTAGCATTTGAACATATAAAATTTGAAAGGATACAAACATTCAGTGCATAGCAAGGAGTCATAACAGGAAGCATAGGTGGGAAAAAAGAGAAAGGGGAAGACATTCAATAAAAGGCACATTAATGAGTCAGTTATTACTAGGGAGCTCAATCCACTAGGGACCTTCTGAGAGACTGCTATCTCTCATATTACAAATCATGAGAGATCATACCGTAGAATTATCCCTACAAGAGAAGGAAGGAAATTGGAACTTCTGTTCTTCATTGGTTGAAAGCCACTTCCAGGTCATTAAATTCCCTGGCACTTCCTGGCTTGCCCCACAAATTAGTGTAGCATACTCTCATAGCCAGAGAATATCCTAAGTCACAGAAATACAAGTACTTAAGGTAAGAAGCCTCTGGTGTTATGGGAACAAGTAACTGTCCATGGAAGTTGCACGTGATCTCTTGGATAAGCTGAGAGGTTATGGATGGGGCAGCAGCAATGAGTGACACTACAGGGAAGGCATCTGAGGCAAGCTGGGCCAGGAATCTGGTAAGGAAGGTAGGAGTGCCCTAGACCAACACTTCAACAAAAACTGTATGCACAGCAGTTCCCAAAGACAGGAATTGTGAAAGAACTGGTACTCTAAAACCTGCCTGCTAGAGTCTCTTTCTGAACAGCCTGTATAGGCCCAACCAACCTCCCTCCAACATACACAAACTGAGCATACATACACACGCTAAAATTCTAGGAAAGCCTCATGCTCATGGTCTATACATTCTATCTTTATATCTTCAAGAAAGCCATAAGTTCATCAGCAGAAGTAATTATTGAAATAGTTCTTTATTAATTGAATTCTGTCTGTCATTCTGTTCAATTTCCATTACTTTTTAAGATCATGCTTTGGATGAACTTTTAAAATGAGCTAATAAGAATATAGAGCAGAAGGAATGCCCTATGTGGCCTTTGGGAAATCATTCATACAAGTATTCTAAATTACATGTAAGAATTTTAAAATATACATCCCCTAATTTTGCTGGGATTAAAAGGATAAATAAAGCAGACCTTTTTATTTTTCTCCAGAGTTACAAACTAATGAGACATAAAATACAAGAACAAAACAGAGTTAAAAATATCACATTCGTCACTCTAAGATTGAACTGCAGAATGAGACTAGATTTATAGTCATAATGAGCCCCCCAAAACTGTACCCCCTAACAATATACCCAAGAATCTAGCCTCCCACTCATAGGGGAAAATTATTTCCTAAGAAATTCAGCACATGGAGATTGTAAGAGTGTTTGAATCTTCTCTACAAATTATAAGAGAGAGACAGAGAGATAGACAGACCAAGAAAAATAGTGCTGTAGAGCCACACTGTATTATTTGGGTCTTTTTGGGAGCAGACTCTGAGACAGAGTTAGTAGTGCAAACAGTATATTTGGAGGTAAATCTTGTGAAAGATGTAAGGGTCAGGAAGCAGAACTGGGCAGGGAAAGCCTCAGATCATGCTATGGCAATGACACCTATGAAAGGAAAGGGGAGAAAGCAAGATTGAGCAAGGAGGAGAAAGCAAGACTGGGCAGGGCAAGCCTGTGATCTTAATGCAGATTTGACAGAGTCTCAGTCAACACATAGCGCAGCTCCAAAGCAAACAATTCCTGTTAATTGACTCCCATATTAGCAGAAATGGTCAGGCGTTAGCATTTCTTCTGTGTTTGCTCATTGGCTAGGTTTCCCAAGAAGAATGTGGCCTTCAGAGGTTGGAGGCTGTCAACTAGCCTCACTCCTTGCAATTGAGTGGCAAGTTCTTTCCTGAGAGGTTCTTAGAGTAGCACACCTCAATGGCTGCCATACACATCTACTTTGTTCCTTTTCTTACCATTTCTGATCAGAAAAGTTATACTTCTTCACCGCTGGAAAGGAGTAGACAAGGGAGCAGAGAGAGTCTGGTACTGTTACTCCCATGTGTTTTCTTCTCAGGGAATGAAGTGGAAACATACACATACAATTACATATTAAGAAGTTCTTTATGGAAACATGAGGCATATGAAATAATTCTCATTCCTTACCCCTTGCCACAAATAACATATAATCCCACTTGCCTTCTAGGGTGGGTGAGAATTAGATCCCATTTCTCTCCTGCAGTCTCATAGTGCTTTGTGTTTATTTCTTTTTTATATTACATTAAAGTGTATTTGAGGCATCTAGTTGTATGTCTGACTGTGAGCAGAACCTGTGTCCTAGTCACCTTGTATTCCTAGTGTGAAGCATAGCGTGTGGAACACATCAGAGGATCCAATATAAATTGTTGAAAGAATGGCTATTTGGCTAAAAAGAAAAAAACACATGAATGCTCCCTTCCTAGACATTTTTACTTTAAGTCTATTTCTTGATTTATAATTCTGAATACATATTTTAAATGGAAATTTCTGATTTTCAATGTACTTCATAGAATAATTAAACTTTTGGGAGAAACAAAATGCACAAAGAAATATCCCATGGGAAAAAATAAATAAATATCCTTGGTGCCTGTGGCACAGTTACTATATCATTACAATAAATTATAAACCAAAATCAACATTGTAAAACACAAATGTTGAAATACAAATAAAATGGAAGAAGTCTATTTCTTCTCATGCCAGGAAGTAGCTCTGCATATTAATAAAATTTAAATGCCTCACAGACAGAAAAATGATGGGAATAGACTGTAATAACTTAAAAATGAGCACACTTTAAACAGCTTCTCTGATGAATATGTGATTATGAAGAATCTGTCAAAAAGGCTAGTCAGGCATTTTTCCACTCGGATGATTCCAGAAGCAGGATGACTGACGGCCCTCAATTTAAAAAGGCACACCGAGAGACCAGCTAAACTGAAGACAC
>CAUYLG010026097.1:0-94824 GCA_963573385.1 Cacajao melanocephalus | reverse complement strand
CGTGATTTCCCGTGCAGCGACCCACTGCACCGGCTGAAACAGCGGCGCTGATATTCGTGGGGCTTTTTTGCCTGGGAATCTCCTGGCCTGGCTCCCTGTTTCAGACCCCTTTTTAATCGGATGAATGGGCGATTCTGCCTTTCCGAAGCTCTGCTTGCCATCTAGAAGGGAGACCAAGACTAGTGTATTTTGTATGGAGAGCTGCCACGCCGGGGCGCCGGCAAAACTGCCGCGCCGGCCGAAAGAGCCGCCCTGGCGACCCTTAGGGCTCCTCCGCCTGGGAATCTCCTAGTCTGTGGGCAATAAAAATCCGTCTGGAAATGCGGCATCCACTCACCCTCTGCGCTTTCACTGGGAGCTGCAATCCTAAGCTGTTCCTAATCGGCCATCTTGGATCCAACCTCCTGGGTTTGTTTTTTTAAGGGAAAATGAGCCCAGCCATCTTTGGTTTACTTTTATTTCCTTTCAAGATTATGTAAGTAGTTATCAATATTTTCTCCAAATACTTCAATTTTTGTTTTTTGTTTAAATAAATTTCAGGTTTCTGTCTAAATTTTACATTTAGGTATAGAATATAAGCCTCATGAAGGCAGCAATTTTGTCTGTCTTATTCCTTATCACTGGCTATTCTCATGGCACATCATAGGCATGTAATACATATTTGTCAAATAGTATAAATCTTTATCTAAACTTTATATTGTTATAAAATGTGATAGAAATGTAGCTTTCTTAACCTTTTTAGAAAGCTGGACATGTACTTTTAAGTTATATTTAAACCTGCTGTTTTTCCTCTGTGCCTACGTTCTTCCTCTTGCTTTCCACTTGTTTCTGTAGAAAATCCTTCTGTGGTAATACACTGACAAGGTCATATTCTACTTTTCAAGTTTTCCTATAACATAATATTTTTTTGTAGCACATGTCATAGCTTAAGTTTCACAATCATTTGTGGAATTATTTAAATGTTCTTCTCCCTGCCCACTCCCCACAAGCCACTGTTAGGCAGGGACTTTACTTATTTTTGTTCATCATCATATCCCACTGCATGGCACATATTAGATAATTAATACAGTTTTTTAAAATGAGTATTTTATATTTTGAATAGACTAATAAACTGCCACAAAAATCATATATCAAGACCTTGCGCATATTTGGTCCCCTTCAAGACTTTACATTTTTTATTATTGGTCTTTCTCTCCATTTTATTATCAGTTCCTTACAAATTTAATAACTATATCTTAAAAAACCTTTTAATATTTCTTAGGTTGTGATGGCTTCCCATATACTCTCTACAACAGGTGTGTCCAATCATTTAGCTTCCCTGGGCCACATTGGAAGACGAAGAATTGTCTTGGACCACACATAAAATACACTAACAATAATGATAGCTGATGAGCTTTAAAAAATCACAAAAAAAATCTCATAATCCTTTAAGAAAGTTTACGAATTTGTGTTGAGTCACATGTGGCCTCTGGGCCATGGGTTGGACAATTTACTCTACAGTAATTTACTACTTTAAAAAAATTTCCCAACTATTCTCACACATTTATCTTCCAATTGTATTTTACAATCATTTGTCAAGTTAAATCTCATTGTATATTTGTAAGTGTGTGTGTGTGTGAGAGAGAGAAAGAGAAGGAGAGAGAGAGAGAGAGAGAGAGAGAATGTGTGTTGGTTTGCAGGCAATGAGTTGTTTTAAATTTGTAAATTAACTTGCAGAGAGGTTGTGTATTTATAATAAGATATTCCGTTTTCTTATTTAGGAGCTTGCTATGCGGCTTTTAATTTCTTGAATGCTTTTACTTCTCTCAGTTAATTTAAAAACTTTATATAGAACCTAAACATTTTATGTTAGGGTTTTTCTTAGACATTTTCATGCAGAAACCAGTTAACATAGGAGGCTTGAATTTGCTGTCTTTAGAAGGATCTGCTTGCAGGGTTGTCTTGTCCTTGGCTGTCATCTGAGAATTTGGCTTTGGAATGTTCCCTGTCATACTAAGTGATAAGGTTATTTGGTGTGCCAGGTTTACTGAATTTCATTGTGCCAATCTGCCTAGACTTAAAAAAAAATGTGATTTTTAGTGAGCGCTCACTTCCTTCTGGGATTTTTTTGAAGATTGTGGCTGAATATGTAGACAGAGAGTGTGTATGTGACCAGTCCCTCGAAGATCTTTGAACTCTGAGTCTCAAGAGGTTTTTCCAGACACAGATGCTATACACATTACTGCATTTCTCTGCTAGAGAGCATTAGACACTTATACAGGGATCTCTTCAGGTACCACTTGATGTCTTCATCTCTCATTAGTTGTATCACTTTTAATGTCTTCTATTAGTTTTTCCCAAAAGTGTCAATAATGTCATCTCCAAATGAAAATTCTGTATACTTCTTTTTACAGTATTTATCCTTCACATTCATTTTTCTTGTCATATTGCAGTGATTAGATCTTCCAGAACAACATTGAAAAATACAGTTGACTTCAAAACTTTATTTTCAATATATTTGTGATAGTGTTTTATATTAGATATGTTTTCTATTATCTTTAGTTTAATATTCTTTATCATAGTAAGAAACTGTCTGTCAATGTCTATTTAGTTTCATTAGAAGCACATAATACATTTTATTAAAAGTCTTTTTTGATATCTGTTGAGACAACCCAATTCTTTTGTTCTTTATTAATGTGATAAATTGTCACATACATTTTAAAAGCTGTATTTAAAAAGAGTCATGATATGGCTAAGTATCCTGAAGATAATAAACTATCCATATTATTTTAAATGATTTTTAAATCTTGCTATGGAAAAGATTAACTTAAGTAGTATGCTTCTTGTAATTTATTGCCACTTAATTAATAGAAGTTAATAGAAGGATGCAAGAAGAGATCCATCTTGTTATATCATGGAGAAAAAATAATTTTATATACTCATAATAAACAAAAATGAGATTGTTTAGCATTTTCTTAAAGGACATTCTCAAAGAAGTAGTCTGTATTTAGTATCTGGCAAAATGAGTATTTTCTGTACTTTAGCAACACACACACACACACAAAACTATGTGTGTGAATACATTTTTATGAGTCTACACTTTTTTAGTACACAAAAAGCCTGTTGCATTTGGACAGGTTTTTTGAAGCACTGACATTTGCTTCCAGCTGTCTTTATTTTTACTTTCAGTGCAATATGATGAAATAAACTATTTTACATATACTACATAATTGCCATAATGTTCATACTGGTAATACTTGATTGTTAATACTGATAGAGCATGAGACAGCATGATGTCCTTAATTGGTTCTCATCTTATTTCCTCTGTAATTGGTCATGATCATTACAGATGATTTCATCTTGCTAGGATTTGCTTCCTGTATTCCTAAAATGATATAGAGATTTAAAAATTCACTGTTAAAATAGACAAAAATGTTTATTTTAAGCATATGTTTTTTAAAATAATATGTATTATTATTTTACATTGTATTACTAACTACACTGTCATACTTACTACTGAAATGTGAGTTACCATTACAGTTTTTTGTGAAAATATTATATTACTCTGTTCTCTCACTGCTAATAAAGACATCAGTACCTGAGAGTGGGTAATTTACTTAAAAAAAGAAGTTTAATTGACTCACAGTTCAGCATGGCTGGGGAGGCCTTAAGAAACTTATAGTCATGGTAGAAGGGGAGGCAAACACATCCTTCCTCACACAGCAGCAGGAAGGAGAAGAATGAGTGCCCAGTGAAGGGGGAAGCCCCTTATAAAATCATCAGATCCTGTGAGAACTAACTCAGTATCATGAGAACAGGATGGGGGAAACCACCCCCATGATTCAGTTATCTCCACCTGGTCCCTCCCACAACACGTAGGGATTATGGGAACTACAATTCAAGATAAGATTTGGGTGGGGACACAGCCAAACCATATCAAATATTAAATATTTCTCACAATGAAGAAAGGATATATATAAGTAAATATAAATTCTAAGATTTAGTTGAAATTCAGTGAATCATGATTTTCTTCAGTGTTCTTTCACATTAAGAGATAAAATTTTTTGGCTTAGTAAAGTGTCTCTGTCTCTCCTTCTTCCATCTTTCTATCTGATAATGTGGCAGAAGGCAGCTTTTGGAAACAAATGAAGAAATGCTACAGTAAAAGCATATTTTCCTGATTTCTATCAGCTGTTAATATCTAGCATTAATTTTCCTGGTAGAATGTTTGATGACAATAAAGAAGAGGCTGGTAAAAAGAAGACACATCCTCCACATAGGTCAGTGGGGAGGTGGACGTACAAGTACTTTTAATGCTACTTTTAGGGCTTTACAAAGTTACTGAAAGCCTAGGAGGTCTACTTAACTGGGCATCAGATGTTATATAAAGTGTTGTGGAGGCTGATGTATTTTAATTTCAGCATTGCTCCCATCTGCTTCTCTGGTAACTGGCCCTGCTAAACCTATCTCACATTATTTTCTAGTGTGTCTATGTTAGGGTTCTCTAGAGAAGCAGAACCAATAGGATAGGATGTGGGGTGGGGGTAGGTGTGTGTGGATGTGCAGGTGTGTATATGTGTTTGTATGAAACCAAACAAGTTTGGTTTGTATGAGTTTTTGAGGAGATATTTTTAAGGTTGAATTGACTGAAATTGGCCACAATTTCAGGGAATGAAAAATGGAATCAGAGGATAGGTTAAGAGAAAATGAATATGTGGTGGGTGTGAGGGAGAGAAAAAAATTCACCGTGATTCTGAAATTCCTAGGTTAGAATGGAGTAAATGAATCAGCTATGTCAGGAAATGCATGGAAATTGAGTTTTGAATGTGCTGCATTTGAGATGCCTGAGGAGCAGTTGGGAATGCATATCTGGAGAACAAAGAGGTTCAGGCTAGGGGGAATGTGGGGTCCTCAGCTTAGGCCTGTGGTGGAGCCAGGTGAGAAGAAAAGACCAGCTAAGGAGAACGTGTAAAGCGATATGAAGCCCTAAGAGTATCAACATTCCTTGCCCTATAAATATTTGATTGCCTGATTAGTTATAGTAATAATGAGTTTTATGTGAAGCAAAAGAAATGGGAACATTTGAGTAATCTACAAGATTCCCCTAATATTCTCAAAAATAAATTGTCGTATGTTAAGGCGGATCACTAACCTGGAATTATTTATGTATATCAGCATGACTGAGCAAGTTAACTAATCTGTTTGATGCTCAGCACTCATCTGTAGACGATCCAACCCCGTGATTGGTTTTACTATATCTACTAGTGTCTTACTATAAAGAAATCTCTATGTAGTAGCAGTGGAGTTATTTGTTTGTTTTCTGTCAACTAAATGTGATGTCAATCCTGTATAAAATCTTACTTCTTTTGTTGGCCCCTGCAAACCTATCTCATCTCTTTGCTAATTTGGCTCCAGCTGAAGGAGGCTTCTTTCTGTTCCTAAGGGCCTGCACACATAGTAGTTACTCAATAAATACTTCTGAAATGGATGAATGACTCTGCCTTGTAGATTTGTTCTGAGAAGTAAGTGTGAAAAAGTATATGAAGAGCCTAATGATGTACCTGGTGCATTAGAGATGTGAAATAAATACCGCTTTTGACCATTTTATTTTTTGTTTCTCCAAATCCGTAACCCTGACATTTCTGTTCTTTTCTGCTCCAATCTACTTTCCCAACCCTTCTCCTCCAGCCAGCTTACTGTCTGGCTTCTGTACCCCCACAGGCCACGGACCATATGTGATCTCTTCAGTTCACATTTAGTGTGGCTTCACGAGGCAGACTTTTGACGTTAATTAAATTCTTACCTGTTTGGAACTTATTTACATGAATTTCTGGCTGAAGTAGATGTATTTCTATTTGAAAACTCCAGGCTGATGAATTTTTTAAGTTGCCAGGACTCACTGAATAAAGCCATACTAAGTACGAATTGAAGAGATCACAATTTCACATGTGGGGTTTTTCATGCACGTCCTCTCTTGAGTAACCCTGTTTCTTGTTACATGTAAATAATTATATATGAATTCCTAATCCCAAGGACACTGAGCATATAAGTCATTGTGCTGGAGATTCTCAGAATAATGAGTATCCTCTGGGGACTTGCTCACAGACCTACAAAGGGACCCTTTACCGCTCACAAAGCACTATCATGATTACAGCATTATTACATGGATTTGGAATCAACACTTCATAAATTGTAGCCAACATTGATTGAACTCTGTGGGTCAGGCAGTATTCTAAGCACTTTACATATATCACTTTACAAGTTTGGTTTTATTAGTATTCCTGTTTTGTGCTTACTAACTCACCTAAGGTCACTCTGCTACTGTTTGGCAAGTTAGGATGTAAGCCCAGGTGGTCTAGTTTCAGTTTCCTGTCCTTACCTGTGCTTTTTATTCAATACTGCCTCAGCAGCAGTTTCGGAGTCATGGAATTAACGTCTGTTCTTTAGGGTTTGAGTCTAGATTTTAAAAATAATATACCATTATAGTTTTCAAATAATTCTAATAGTTTCTTTCTACTCTGTACCTACCACTTCAGGTCTTTTTTCCCATAAGGCAGCTACTGTTAACAATATATTCAGAACCTTTTTCATCACAGATTTTTTATAAAACATCTTAGTGTGCTTGTGATTCCCCTTTTCAGTTGTTTGTTTTCTGAAAGTTCAGCTTATTCGTAGTTGGTGAAAGTTTTAAATACCAATAGTCCAGACGTGACTCCAGTATGTTCGTGTGTGCATGTGTATGTTTCATCTGTGTCTGAGGCAGACTTTTGAAATCGGTTAAATTCTTACCTGTTTGGAACTTATTTACATGATTTTCTGCCTGAAGGAGACATACTGCTGTTTGAAAACTCCAGGCTGATGAGTTTTTTTAAGTTGCTAAGACTCAAACTTATTTGACAAATCATCTATGACCCTGTCACCTTGATGGTTCAGAAACAGATGAACCAATAGCCCTTCCTGGCCAAGGAAATGGGTTTTGATGGAGTTTTCAGTGCATGGCTTTATGGACTCAAGAATCTAATGTTTTCTAAACAATGTGAAGAAAGTTTTGTTTCTAGATCCTTATCTTTTCTCTGTGTCTCCTTTTCTACAGAAAAGCTCTGTGATTTTTAATCAGTTACACAAAAAGGCCTCTATGGAAATGTCCATAATTCTCAGCGTGCAGTGGAACATTTTCCTAAAAAGTGAGGTCACCAGAAGCAGAGTGCAGAGAAATCCCAGATGGCACTAATATTTGATTTCATTTTTAGCACGCTCATATTCAGCAGATGGATTGGAAGGCTGACCTCTCTGACACTTCTGCATCACTGCCTGCTACTCCAATTGCCTTTGTGAATGTTTTTTCATAAGGCTTCTCCTGGTACCTCAGAGATTGATGCCTGGTTGCCTGCCTGTGTTATGCTTCATTTCACCAGGGTTCTGTGTGGTTGAGAGTTGCTATATTCTATAAAAAGGGAAATCCTGGCTCATCAGTATCTCAAACTTTTCTTACAATCTCTCAAATTGTGTGTAACGTCTTGGAACACATCATCTTAGCTTTCTACGTGCACCCCTGATTTCTATCCATCTCTAATCCTAGTCTAATTTTTCCACTTTCTTTTGCCATTGAAAATATAACAAAAGCTGCAATTACTTTTGCACCAGCCTAAATAGCTAACTCAAGAATAATGTAAAAACAAAAAAGTTAAAATACCTACTAAGCACAGAAATTTGATTATTTTAATGTGAATATTGCTGATCTCCTCCTTGAGCTATAGTTTCAGTGGCCAAGAACAAAGACCTGAGTTAGAGTTTCCAGTCATTCCATTTTCCTTAAGAGTAAGCTTTACTTTAGAGTAAGTGTCTGTATTCTTATTTGTAAGCTAGTGATATTATTCGTGCCAGGCAGTTAGGATTGGTGTGAAGATTAAATGAAGAAATGAAAGTATATGGTCATCACAGTGTCTGGCACAGAGTGAATACACACAGAATATTGGTTTGTGGTGTGCAAAATAACTTTTGTGTATATAATATTAATATAAAATGAATGATAAACGATTTGTTATTAGATTGTGAGCAAAGTGAAATATTAAGAAATCTTTAATGATCACACTAATGCTGTGATTTAAAACTTTGTATAAAATTACTGTATTACTTGTTATGGACCATTATGATGTCCACACATCTATTTAGAGATGACCTCCTTCTCCCTCCTTCCCTCACCTGCTAGTTTATATTTCAGTGGAATGGTTACAGACAAGGAACTATCAAATAGCATGAGTATCCAGTGGGTTTTGTTTTTTTTCCGGGCAGGTTGACCTATGTGGCCATTCTTTAAAGTTCTCTGGGAATACTCAATTCTAAGGAGGATTGGGTCGCTATGTCCTTCCTGGTTACTTGTTCCCACACAACCAGATACTGGTACACATTTTAATACATGGCATACTTTTGGCTTAGAAAACATTGCACATTTAGCAGTTACTTTGCTTGAATCAGATCTCGACCTGATGTAATTTTGATGAATTTAGGGTTTAGATGACTAAATTGCAGCTTTGTTGTGAAACTTTCTATAGAAAGTTATGTTTTCTCCTTTTTATAGGTCTAACATAAGGCCAGACTACGCAGACTCCAATTTCCACGACTTCAAAATGCACACCTTCACTAGAGTCACATCCTGCAAAGTCTGCCAGATGCTCCTGAGGTAAGCTTGCTCAGTCCTGGTTTTCAGTTTAAAGGAACGATGTAATTGCTAAGTGTTTCGGACTTGTCTAACCTTCTAACCAGTAGGTTCTAAAGTGGGGATTTTGCCTTAGCAGTCTGGATCCCACAAATCTTTGCTGGGCCTTCTGCCTGGACAGTCCTTTCAGAAGCTCTGGCAGGCTCCTCGCCCTCTTCCTGAAGAGCACTGTTGATACCTCTTTTCCTCTTCTTACACTAATGATTTCAAATGGGCAGAATTTTGCACGATTTAATACACCACTCTCTAATTTTACGTTTCAGGGGAACATTTTACCAAGGCTATTTATGTTTTAAGTGTGGAGCGAGAGCACACAAAGAATGTTTGGGAAGAGTAGACAATTGTGGCAGAGTTAATTCTGGTGGTAAGTCATGTTTATTGTTGCGATTCTGTTTTTAATGAGGACATAAAATTTGCTAAACATAATTAAGGCCTAATTTACTCTGAATATGTGTTTATTGTAACATATCTGCTTTGAAACTGTTTATAAGCACAATTAGAAAAATGCTTATAATTTATGTGGCTTTTCTACGTAACTTTGTTTTAAATTATTTAAAATTCGCATGACTTTTGTACATACCTTGGAGACAGAGGTCTTCAAGAGGGATTTGGGTGGTTTTATGTCACCCATTTCATTAAAAGCCTTAAATGAATTACTAAAACCATACAAATATAGCCAAAACAAATCAATAGAGTAACAAAACAACAGAAAGAATCTATTTTTCACTTCTATCTTTAGTTCTTAAATTTCCTTTTTATTCTTTTAAATATTTAGCTCAGAAATGATAGTGCCAGAAGTAAACATCACACAGACTAATTCATGAATTAATGAATTGAATACATTGTCATTTTGCAGAACTTAACAAAGAGCATATATCTTTTGGATTTTATGTAAATATTTTCCCCTTGGTTTTTAAAAATAATGCTGCATGATTGTTACATGAGCTAGTTTCTAAGACTGTTGGCAATTATGCATTCAGTAGCCTATTGCCTCTCTCTGCTCCTCTTGGGCTCTCTTCCTTCTCTTTCTTTTCTGGCTTCTTTATTCTTTCTCTTTCTTCTTTTTTCTCTTTGTCCTTTTCCCCTGAGTTTCTCTGTGTTTTTATCAATAAGACTTTTCAAAATCAGTAAAACTTTTGAACACAAGAAAGGATCTTTAACAGCTTGAGTTCAAAAGGTAGCCATGTCAACCTTTGATTTTCCCAAAGGAAAAGGTGGACATTGAATTATTTTGGATAATGTGAAAAAGAGTGAAATAGAGAATAGCTCATTTCAGAGCTGAGTTCAGAAAATGGGCAATTGTAGAAAAGGTGAATCCTATTAGAAGATTGAGATCACAGCACATTCCTCTGGGACATTTTTAAAGCACCCTGTGTGCCGTTCTCTGTGCTAGGCTTGAGCAGCTGTAACGTGACAGATCTTGGCATGAGTTGAACACCTACATTGTGCCTGCCCTGCCTGGGTGCTCTACTGGGCATCTTCTTGCGTGAGCTCATTCCATCTTCAGAATGGCCCTGCACATTCACTAATGGGGGTCAGATTGCTCATGCAGTTTACTTAAGGCCTGTTAAATAAACCTACTTCTTACATCTGTTGGAAGGTCAGAAACAGTTTACAAAGTTGTAAAATATAATAGAAATAAAAATTATTGTTCTTATTTTTTAATTGTCAACCTGATATAATTTATCACTTAAATTTTTGTTGTTCCATCTTTGTATGTCCCATTCTGTAATCTCTTTGGAGACAGTTAACATGTTATTTACACATGGTAGGCTAATGTTTATGTAAATCCCAAGGCCCTGTCTTGAGGAGATGTCTGTGAAGAATGTAAAATGATCCCATGGTTGGCATGCTTTTAAAGGAGATAGTGTAGGAGAATAGTGCAGAGTCAAGCAGAGATAGTTGAAATCCTAGCTTTGCCATTTGCTAGCTACGTGAGCTTGGGGAGTTTACTTAAATATTCTGAACTTTTGTTTATTCATCTTGTATATTAGAGGATCATTATGAGGATCCAGTGAGATAATGTTGATTCTTACTACAGTACTTGAGCAAAGTAAGAACTTACTATTTTAATCTAAGGTGATATGGTGAAAAGTCAGTGTGTGTGTGTGTGTGTGTGTATGTGTGTTTTAAGACATGGGCTTACTTAGTATTTTTGTTGTTTTTATGATCTGGAGTACATGTGGATAGGAAAGTTAATGAGCGATCTAAGTTGCTTATTCAGTACAACCAAGATTCAAATCAAGGCAGGCCAGCCTGAGTTTGTTCTTACCACTGGGCTCTGCTACCAGTTATGTGAATTAGCAGTGATGATAACGTGTCAAATATGTCAAAAGCTCAGTGCTGAATCTTAGTAAGTAATCATGTGCTTCCCTTTCTCTGTGAAAGAGAGTGATTTTCTAATTTTTCTTTTTTAGGCAAAAACACTTTTAAATTCAATTAAATTAGTAACTACATGTTTTTAGGTTTCAGTGTTCTGTAGTGCTGCGAGAAGACATCCATCCCTGGGGACCATGCCTACCGTCTTCCCATGGAAACTCTCCAGGCTGGATAGACTTTAGACACATTGAGTTTTAGGGCCCGTTATTTTAAGATGAAGAAACTAGGTCATAAATGTATGAAAATAAAATAATTAAGAAGAATGCTGTTAGTGCCCTGCAGATTGTAGATAATATTTACTTAGACACGTATCATCAATTAAAAAGTAGCATTGATGGAGACATAGTTTACTTGAATAGGGCTTTTGCATGGAGAAGAATGTGATATGATTTCAGCAGAACTTGTCATTGAGGGAAATCATTCCAACAGTGAAATTTAAAGCAAATGAGTACTACTGATGTAAGGCAAAATCAAATGTTTACATAGTTCAGACTCCCCCATAACATTAAATCATAGGTGGTTTGAAATTCACCCCTACTTTACACAGCTTCATAGCAATAATGTTTAACATAGTCTAACTATACTCTCAAGCAACAAAAAAAGGTCCTGATTGACTTAACGTGGGTCAGGAGTCCACTTGTGGTCTAGAAAGCTGTGACTAGCAGGAGTTGTGATAAACATTGGGTAGTTGGCTTGAAACGCAATTCCAAAAGGGGAAGTAGGCAGAGGTTGGTTGAGGGATATAACAGTACACCCAGATGGGAAGAATAAGTTCTAGTGTCCTATAGCACTTTAGGCTGACTATAATTAACAATTTATTGTATATTTTCAAATAGCTAGAAGAACAGATTTTGAATATTCTTGACACAAATAAATGATACATGTTTGAGGTAATAGATAAGCTAATTATTTTGATTTGGTCATAACACATTGTATACATATATTAAAATATCACACTGTACCCCATAAATATGCATAATACTGTTAGTTCCTGCAGATTGTAGGTAATGCTTACTTACACAGATATCATTGATTAAAAAGTAGCATCGTTCTCTAAACTTTGTTATGTAATTCACTACAAAGCAGGAACATTTTTCAAAACCTCTAGCTTTAACTGTTTCAATTAAAAATAATAAAAGAAAAAATTGAAGGGGGGTATACCATCTTTATTCAACATCAGACATGTTTATAGAAAGGGATGGTCAAGTAGAGAAGAGGCACTAGTTGTACAAAATGACAGGGTAACCCTGACAGGGGCTAAATGAAAGCTAGAGAATCTTTTACCCTACCTTTTAATGGACAGATCCATAGGACATAACATTTAGGCCTTACCTTACTTGACCTTTCTTTTTCATTTGACACTGTTAATCATCCTCCTTGATGCTATCCTTCACAACCCATCATGCCCCCATGCCATCTTTTGGAAATCTGATTGGCTTTCCTAGCTTAGCTACAACCCACACCCCAGGCAGATAAAGGTCCATCTGTGCATAAAACTTCTCTCCTGAAGTATGGATTTTAAATTTCCATCTTCTCTTTACATATTCCCTCCCAAGTGTCTTGCAGTGACCTCAAAGGTCCCATAACTAAAATCAACCTCATTCGTCATTACTACAAACTTCCCTCTCCTATGTCTTGTCTAAGTTAAAGGCCCATCATCCATACACTGACACAGACCTGGGTGTCACTCTCTTCTTCATCTTGATTCACTTTTCTGTTCTTCTTAGCTATCCCCCTAAGTCTCTCTAGAGTGTACTGATAATGGTGTTGCTATACACAGAAAAATCTCGCTGTCTCTTGCTTGAACAACTCAAAAGTATCCTCTCTCTGCTCTTAATCTTATTCTTATGCAACTTATAAAATGATCTTTATTAGAATTAAGTCTGATTGTTTTACTTTTTCGCTTACCCTACTTTACGTTTCCTACAGAATAATGTCCAAACTTTCCAATATGACCTACAAAGCTCTGAGTAATTTATACAGCCTGATTTTTTACGACTTCCTCCCATCCCCCAACCTATAACACAACTCTATTTAACTACTCAGAGTTCCCCAACCACTTTTTTTCATGTCTATGTGTATGTATCTAAGTGTATTTTGTTTTTCTCTTTTACTGTCTTTCCTTCTCTTTTCTGTTTAGTGAACTTAATGTTCATCTTTAAAAACTCAATGCAAATGTTGCCTCCACTTTGAAAACCTTTTCTGATACTCCTAATGCCTGGGCTTTATTAGTCTGTCAGTCCTCTGTACTCCCCTGGCATCATATATTTATTTACTTTTACCACATTTATTATAATTGACTCTAGGTTCATCTCCTCAATTAGACTGTGGGCCTTTCAATGATAGGAACCATACCTAATTGGTGTATTGACCTCAAGAAGTAGTGGGGAATGGTTGAGTGAGTGGATGGATCAACAAATGGACAGACAAATGAGTAGAATTATAGTGCAGCAGGGCTTCCAGGCCCTGAAGATCACTATAATCTTAGAATCAGGAGAGTGTGGGGATTGTATAGGTTTTGGTTCCACCTTCATAGATACCAGAGCTTGACTAGTTGATGGAAAAGTGGAATTAAAAACCTTACCTGAGTTCCTGGCTGGTACTTTCAGAATGAAACATAGAAAATTAGGTAGACCCTTTAAATTTCTTTCTAGTATTGTTACAAGGAAAAGCTCACGGTCTAAGCATTGATCATTAGGCCTTTGAGAGGAAACACCTGAGTTAGTTAATAAGTAGCAAGAAAATGAACCAATTCACAGAACACCTGATGACAAAAATGCCTCTCTTTCTGGATAAATCTACTCCCTGATCCGATCAATCCAATTGTTAGAGGTCTCGCTTGGCTCTTACTATTTCCTCTCCCTGAAACCTGCTCCCTTTTCTCCGAACAGGTCCAAGGACTACCCTTTCATTACTTTCTGTCCAAGCTCTTTGCCAATCATTAACCTCACCTTGACCACCCAGTGGTAGCCTGAATTAAATTGTTCTCTAATTAGTTTCTATGTAGGTTTTATACATTTGCCAAGGTTAGGCTGTGTTGTGGTAACAAACAAACCCCCAGGTTCCATCGGTGTTAAGATATAAAAGTTTATTTCTCACACGTGCACTGTTTGCTGCGGGTTCAGTGGGCTTCGGAGCAGCTCCCTTCTAAGCAGGGAACCAGATCACTTTGATATTGTGACTGCCAACTTGACACATGGCTTCTAGGGTTGCTGATATACAGACCCGTAGCCTGGAAGTAAGCAGTGCCATTTTTTTAATCAAGTCCATTGGCCAAAACTAGTCATATGGCTTCAACCTAACTGCAAAGGAAGCTGGGCAATGTAATGAAACACATGGACTGTTTGGTGTCTGTCTCTACTCCTATTGGATTATATGCTCCTTTGCTGTTCGGAATGTGTTTCTCATCTTTTGGGTCTACCCCTTAGTACCTTGTTCAGAGGAATGGCACTTAATATCAATTTGTTGTTGCTTTTTCCCATTGTAGGACTATTTCAACCAGAATATAATTCTTAATGGTATTATAGGATGTAATTAAATATTAATTATTAAGCATTTGAAGTATCACTTAACAGTTCTTTTTGGACAAGTTAGCCCTTTTTGGATGTTATCTTCCTTGGGTTGAGAAACCTTTTATATTTCATGCTCTATATCCCTTAAATTTATCTAGTCTTCACCCTGGAATTGATAATTACTTGACAAAAATTCAGTGCATTTCTGAATGAAGTACCTCATTTGTATTAATATATGATTATGACAGATTATTAACTCAGGTACATTTGAAGTATGAAAAAAAAGATATGTGAAGTTTATTTTGTTAATAAGACAAACTATGCAACTTGGAAACAAATTTGAAGGTTGTGTGATTAGTTTATGTCTTAACATTTGAGGATTTGCGTGGATATAAAGGGCAGGCAGTTCCGGTCTCCTTTTCGCTGAACTTGAGTTGACTTCTTCACATTCTCTATGGCAACCTCAATGATCAACACATACAAGAGCTCTGAAGTGTGTGCCAAAACTTTCCAAAGTTAATAATGAATAGGTATGAACCACACTATGCAAGCCTCTCTCAACAAGTCACTGCAAAGCTAATGTAACTTTAGGGTGCTGTTTCCTTCTCACAGTACACCACTGCAAAGGTCTCATCCCAGACAGCAACCTTTGTGAATATTTGCTTTTTGCCCCCACTATACTACATGGCTAAGCCCTGTTGGTCTCCCTTCTTACTCTAACATTGACCGATATAGCTTGCTTTGCATCCTCTCAGTTTAAACAAAGTAACATTGGAAGGCAAATATTGCTGGAGCATATGACTTTGGTTTGATGCATCTTTTCCTTTAATGAGAATGCAAGCCTCAGCTGCCCTAATATTTAACCGAATCAGATCCCCATTTGCTTATCTGTTTAATCGCACTTTTATCTAGGCCAGCTGCTGCTCCTGCTGCTGCTATAGCCACTCTTAATTGGAGGGACGTTTCTGTTGTATCCTAGTGGTTTAAAATGGAGAGACTGCTAACTAGAACCTGCATTCATATTGGTAATCTGAACTGGGCTTCTTTATAAATCTTATTGTGTATTTTAGCATAGAAGATAAGCTTTCAGGATACATGTTTATTTCAGCCTTCTACTGCTAGACATTTTATCACAGTAGTTTTACATGAACTGAAGATTGATCATTGATTTTTATAACCAAAAATGACTTTAGTTCTGTATAATATTACTTAAAACTCATAAAGACAATTTTATACTTGAGTAGGTATTATTCCTTCCATCTATTTGGGTCAGTTTAATGGTACATTAATAATTATTAATGTGAATTGGAATCTATTATATGGTTGTATTCCTATTAGAGCCCATGAAAAGAAATCAAAGCCTTTTTCCAAGTATTATTTATAGTTTATGGTTTGCTTTATTTTCTTTTTAAAACATTGCTGTGTATCTGAATAGCGAACATAACATTTGTGAAAGTGAACACACTTTCTCCAAAATTTGATCAGTCCAACTGCTTTTTAGTTGTCATGTCTCACAGAAATAGCACTTTAGTCATGATGACAGCATACCTTCAAAAACTGTACTGGTAATTACTTTTCTGTGGCCCCCGTTGAGACAGGCAGTCTTACTGGACATTGATTTGTTTAGTCAGAATAGAACTTCACATAAGAGACAAAGCTAATTGCACAATAATGTATGAATTGAGAGCCACTTGTATTGAAAAACAAATAAAATATTACTGAATTTTATATTTAAACAAGTGAAAATTGTTTAAATATTCACTTGAAATTTAAAGCCTCTGTGAAAATTGTTGCTCTTGCACAAATAATGCACATTGAGCTCTGTGCTGGCGTTGAAGATGGAGTTCTGCAAAGGCTCCAAGCACCTCAGTAACACCACTTCTCAGAATTACATTAAACCAGTTGGGGCATGATGAAAGAATGCAAGGTATAAACCCCTTGAGGGCCCGTGAGTCACCATCTAGAAAAGTTCTTGAAAGGGTAAGAACGTTTTATAGTTTGATCAATAGGAGCCTGAGAAGTAGGCTGCAGGGTAAATATAAGTTGAGGATGAAAAACTTTGGGAAACTTGAAGAATTGAATTATTATCCTAAGAAAGTTCTCAGGAGAAAAAGGGAAACATAGAAAAAGAGACTTTTTCATCCCATCTCAACCAGCAGCCAACCTTTCTTCTAGGTCAGAGTACAGCCAAGATAGATTTGATGATAACCAGCCCTAACTATCTCAGCTGTATTTCAGAACTAAGTCATGAACAGAGTTTTCTAGAGATCCAAGTGCCCACCATAGTAGTTTTGGGTACATACCAAATGGAAGTAAAAAGGGAGTGGCAGGCTTCAAAATTAGATCAACTTTTCCATGGAATACTTCATACCAAAAGGTTCTTACTCCATTTTCCCAGACAGAATGAAGCTTGAAAATATATGTATTTGCAGTGTTGCAAATTGTGTTTTCCCAGACAGAATGAAACTTTACTTTGAAAATATATGTATTTGCAGTGTTGCAGTTGAGTTTTCCTTTCTCTCCTTTCTATTATTTCAGTGTCAGTGGACAGGCTATTACATTAATGTGGGTATGACAATTTAGATTGTGTGTATAAAGGAGGCAGTGCATTTAATGATACAGTCACTGTCACAAGCACAAAAGTATACGTACAGGAGCCTGGCTAAGGATTTCTGAACTCAGCAGATTCTAAGAGTTATTGATACTCCTTTGGCTTTTGCCTTATTCTTAGAAAATTTACAGAACCCTACCATGAGACATAATTAAATAAAAACAGACTTCTAGGAGCTACTATTTATGTGGTACACTCAGCATGATCAGAAAGAGTGCAAATAGCTCTATGCCAAATTCATGAATGCAGTGGGCCTCTTCTTGGCAGAGGGGTGAATGTGGTGGCCATGAGGACAGGAAGGCAAGGAGAAAGGAAACGGGAAACCCTACTATAGGACTGATGCCCTTGGAGTTGCATCCAGCATAAAGCCCCTTTTCTATTTTTCCTATCTAGGTTACACAGAGGAGGCTTTGTGTAGAGCAGTTCTTAATGCACCCAATCAGAAATATGAGGCAAGTCCATTCTTTTGATGAGACACCAGAGGAAGAAAGCAGGAGACAATGATAAGGGGGAAAATAAAGAAGGAATATCTGAGTAAGGTAAACAGCTAAGTCTAGTTTGTTCCCAACGTTGTACCAGTCTCATCAGTGCTGTGTCTGTGTGTCACAGCCTCTGGTGTCCTATGATGGATCCTCGCTATGCCAAGAGCTGGCCACCTGGCAGCCAAACCCTACGTAAGATATGAAGAGCTTGTAAATGCAGGACTTCTGTTCCTGAATCTACTACTCTGATGAGGAGGTGTAAGTGTTTACATAGCGAGGTGACCACTGTAAATACCATTGTTTCCTCTTCCTGGGGGTCACCCAGAGAACCCTCATGGAACATGTTGTGTTTAGGTTTTATGCCACAAACAATAGGTTTTATGGCACAAACAATACCTTTAAAGTATGTTGTAAAAGACTTTGCAAGGACCTAAAAACACTTCTATGGGAAGAATGAGAAAAAATAATTATTTTTGAATTGAAATTCAGGTGCACACTCATTTATGAACGCTGAACCCCAAAGAGCTGAGTTTTCCTTAATTTTAGAGGTCACGTAGAAAGCTTTTCTCAGTTTCCTTGGATGGAAAACTTAAACTGCCCCCCTGTTTAGTGCTTCCTGCAGTTTTTGATTCTCAGTTCAGGCTCTAACTCATCAGGAGGGGAATAGGGATATTCTGGCATATATAGGTCTTTCTGGGCAAACCAGTGAAGCAAGTCTCACAGCTGTTCTGTTAAGAACCCAAGTTCCACTAGCCTGGGTTCTAAGCCTGGGCCAGCCAAATGGCACTTTTATAGAACTTCTTCCCAAACCAGCGCTGTTAGGCAATCTTTCTTCTGAAACATTCTGAGTTTCTAATGGGGAGGAAAATAAGAAATGAAATAACTTTTTGTCCAGGAATACTCTTTTGTAAAGGTTGATTTTAGGTCTAGCAAAGATGCCTTTATAGAAGGCAGTTATCTGTGAAAGCCAAGGTGATGGAGTTTGAAATTGACAAAAGGATGAGGACTTAACTTTTCTTCTGAAGGTGACTTTCTGCCCATGGATCTTCCATTTCCATTAATCAGAAGTATTCCTTAAAAAAAAAAAAAAGCTGGAGAGAAAAGAAAAAAACAAACCAACCTCCCGTTCCATGCCCCAGGCAGTCTTCTTGTGTAAAGCAATCTGTGGCAGCTAGCAGCTAGTCAGGTATCCTGGCAGGAGTTTTTCCTTTCAACTCTGGCTGGGTGCTTCTTAGAATCTCTTAAAGAAACATACTACAGAGCTCCTACTTAGGCCTGCTCTTTCTCTCCTGATGTCTCTCTGTGGCATCTTTTCAGATGCTTCTTTAGAGGATCATTTTGGATGGAGAAAGTATAGGCATGGGCTTATGATGATGAGGGATTTCCTGTCAGTCTGGAGAAGTTAGAACACGTATAGGTGCTTCTGGGTATGGGGAAAGGAAGCAAAGACACTGCCCACCAGTTTTCCAAGCGCCTTGTGTGCACTCTTATCTCCAGCACAATCCTTTGCTCTTCTACCACAGTGTGCACCCGAAGATCTCAGGGCCCTTATAATCGTTAGGCATTTTCGGGGACTGATATGTAATGAAGGAATTGTTCTTCCTATTTCTGGAGGTAAACTAAATATGAAAGGAAAATGAGCATCAGACTCGAATCCTGACTTAGTTTTTCTTTTAATTTTCATCTTTAAATCAAACTATTTCTCCCAAAATTAAACATAAAAGTTATAGCCACTTAACAAGAAACAATTCACATGAAATGTTGTGCTACGTATAATTTGCAATTGTTACAAATAGTTACAATAGTACCTTTGTTAGCTTAGTGTTTTTAGATTCTTAAAAGGAGGTATGTTGAAAGAAAGGTTGCATTTAGCTTTCTCTCATGCATATAAATTTAGTGCAAGCCGTTTTAAGGAGCTTTATGTGGTAGAATTGACATTGCTTAATAAACAATTGAAAAAGTTAAGCATAACCTAGAAGTCATTTAAAACGGTGAGTCACTTTCCTGACAAGCCAATAAGGTAAGAGGACCAAGGTTGCAAAATAATTACTAGCCCAGCCTGAGGGACCCTGGAGATATATTACAGGTATCAGTTAAGAAAACAAAGCAATGGTGTTTTACCACTCTGCAGAGAACAAGCTAAGGTTGCTAACCAAACAAAATAACTTTACACTGACAATGCCAATTTTTACATTTCTTTCAGAACAAGGGACATTCAAACTACCGGAGGTAAGGTGAACGTTTTAATTTTTTAATCCTTGCTTTTCAAATTGTTTGCTAACCTAACAAGGCTTGAGCTTTTACACTGTTAAATGTGCCTTTTAAAATAAATAGAAATAAACTGAAATAGAGGGAACAACCAAGTGATTGTGAACAAAATGCAAAAGTTAAATCCAAGGAATTTTCACAGTCATTGTCCGAAGGTCTTAGGTAGAGAAAAAAATGTGAAAACTTAATAGAAGACTGTGTGTGAAATGAGACTCGTGTAGAGGGAAGGGTGGTCTTTATCCCCAGAAGCTGGTAGATGCATCCCCTGTCATGAAATGTGTCACTGCCTGACATTTGCCGAATTACTGAAATTTCCTAGAATTACTGCAAATTCTAACATTGTTCATCTAAGGTTATGGTTCCATGCTTCTAGTACTTTTCTGTTTGAGCACAAAGATGATTATTATCATGTCCTATTGATCAAATCAAGATCTGGTAACATTTCCTTTTGGTTTAACAAAGTCTCCTAATGGCTTAGAAGTATGTGATTTCTCTTACCTCTCAGAATAAAGTTACATAAAAAATTCAAAAAAATAAAGTTATTTTAAAAATACAAAAGATGATGGGATATATAGGAAGTAAATAACAAGATGCCCATTATTAAATACTTTCCTGTTGAAAATGCTCTCAATTGTGTTGATTGATGCTGTTTATATAGAGTTCCCCAAAGTTATAAAATTTCAGACAGAAAAGAGTTTTTCTTTAATGTAGTTTCCAGATAACCATTGCCTTGGACTTCAACCAAAAATAACAGATTTCCCACCTGAGTGCCCCCCCCAAATGGCCATAGCAAAACATTTTTAAAGGTAATAGAAGAATAAAATACAAACTATGTGTGATTAGTTATATGAACCCAAAGTTCAGTGATCTGAAAATTTCAAAATAATAATGATGAAAATTATGATTTGTAATTAACATCTTACAGTTAAAACCTCTCTTTAAAAGTGATACTAATATGTTTTTAATCTAGCATATAGTAAAAATAATAAAAAGTACAGTAAAATATAAAAGGTGCTTGTCTCTTCTTTTTGCATAAGTACATAATTTGAACATATAAGATATCAAGAGTGTGATATAAAGAGGCTCATATGCACCTAATCAGTGTATCTGTTGACTATATTTTAGAACCTAGAGTCTAGACCAAAGAATGCATAACAAGGTTGTTTTTTTTAAATATGCCATACAAGTTCTTTTAGAGATAAAATAAATTAACCGGAGGGTTCCTTTAGTGTTTCATTGACAGGTAAGATTTTTCATTAGGGCTATCAGGATTCTTCCAGCAGTGCCAAGGATCTTGCAAAACAGCCTTCTTTCACTTACTTTCTCATGCTATTATTATATCATTGAGACAGAAACCTTGTAGGGTTCTGAACTTTAACTCAGTGTTACCTAACATTTATCCTTTTAGATATATGTATTATTTTTCCAAGGAAGATGGTTTCATTTCATTTTAATTAAGTAATGTGAAGTGGGCGTACTTACAGAAAGAAAATGTGCTAATAAAAAGTGGGTAATAATTTTCATGTGATACTAAATAATTCTCACAGGCACTTCTATACTCTTTAAATTATATGTAAGCCCATTATGCAAGGAATTAATTTTCACATTGATTTTTTTAAAATATATAACATCAGTTTTTTAGTGACTTGCTTCACTCTTCAATATAAGTATAATTTTTATTTACTGTGTGACTGTATTAATAATCTCTACTTTGTGTGGATGGGGGATTATAGTAAGCTCTGAGCCAGTCCATTTGGAAACTTGAGTTTGTTTTAAGGGAGCAGTATAGCAACCTAATATTAAGAAACAGCTCTCACCCAATACCAGATGTGTTCACTCTCCAGGGAAGGTGCTTGTAGCTGGTCAGGAATCTCCTCATAAGTAAATAGTGAAGCACTTTCGTAAGCTCTGTGATCTCAATTTTTCTTCCTCTCTTGAAGACCTTCTTTCTCTCCATGTACCAGTTTATAGGCCTCTTCTGCTTCCCTTCCAATAGTTATGATTATGAATTTTTTATTTTTAATTTTGCACTTTATTTGCGAAGTAGGTCAGTTTTCACTAGCCACAGGATCTGTGAAGTACCCATAACCGTACCTGGGCTGTTCATCTCACATCCCATTCCAGAGTGGACCTTCAGAAAGCTCCGCGGGCTCGAAGAAGCAAGTTTATCATCGAATACATTGATAAACTTGCTTCTTAGAGCCAGAGGTGCTTTCTGAAATCCATTTTTTTTTTTTAAAAGAGAGACAAGTTAATAGATAATGAAGCAAGAAATAACTGCCACATGCTTATAAAATTGAGTTTGTTTTTCCCCCCACTTTTAGGTAGACCAAAGGACATTGAAAAGGTTCTGGAGACTGATTCTCATGGTGGTGTGAGGCTGTAACTGAGAGGTCCAGGGGTGGCTGCTGGATGTGCCCGCCCCTCCTTTCCCTTCTCTTCCTGCTGGGGACAAGGGCCTGTCCAGCCCCGTCCTAGACTTTTGAGAATATAGATTGAGGAGGGGAGCATAGGCTTAGAGATGACAGGATGATCATTGAAATTTGCACTTTAAAATTATTCAAAATATGATCTGCTAAACATCTCCTGTTTTTTTCAATATAAAATACTCTTTAAGTTCTTTTAAAGTATAAAAATCTTAGACTCTACAAATGCAGTTGGTCTAGGGAGCTGAAAATTCCTCCTATGTTTATTTTTTAAATATACTGGGTCATAGTTCATTCCACTGCACACTCTTCCTGTAGAAAGGTTTCTGTTTTCAGAGCGACTGATTTTCAGTGGCTTTTTAGGAGGAAAAACCTCAAATATAAGTAGTAAGGCACTAACAGAGTAGAAAAATTATTTTCTGTGAATTTAAACATTTAAAATAACAAAAAGCTAATAATCTGTCACTTAATAATCCTTACCATGTGGCAGTAACTGTTCCAAGCGTTTAAGGTAAATTAACTCATTGAATTCTCACCACAAAACCTACGAAGTAAGTGCCATTATTATCTCCATTTTATAGATGAGAAAACAGGCACAGAGATATAAACTTAACTGTTTGTGTTCAAACTGAATTTGAACTTAGGGAGTATTATTCTAGGATCCATTCTCTTAATACTTGCAATGTGTGTCCTATTTTAATTCTGAATTCAAGATATAAGAATACAGAGTTGCTCTTGAACTCAGGTTTCCTTTTTCACATTTTAAATTTATAGTTTCTAGAAGGGACTAACTTAGGGATTCTAGGAATCAGACCAAAGAGTTAAATGTTTTTTCTTGCCTTCCTGGTACTTTGGTAGTAGAAGGTATAAGATCAGTAGAAAGTCAGCTTCTGTTGTGCATTAAGAAGATGATGGGATATATAGGAAGTAAATAGCAAGATACCTATCATTAAATACTTTCCCGTTGAAAATGCTGTCAATTGTGGTGTTTGATGTTGTTTGTATAGAGTTCCTCAAAATTAGAAAATTTCAGACAGAAAAGAATTTTTCTTGAAATTAGTGTTCTTTCATTTTATCAGACATGAGTCTGTAATTCATCATGCTTCCAATTTTTGTGCCTTGGCTTCCAAAAAGTCCAGAGCAAAATTTTCCTTTCACTCACAATGACTCTTGTTATTATGGTTTTTCTAGTGCAGCTGTCTATCCTGCTCAACACAGCTTCAATGCTGATTTTAATGATCCTAGCAGTCTTACAAATCCATGTTGGAAGTAGTTGGGTAAAAACAAAAATCACATTTAAAAAATGTCTCTAATTTGCTTGCACCTGAGAACCCTGAGAATCTGCTGGATATGGCTTTGAGGCCCTTAGGAAGGCTGGGGAAAAAAAAAAAGTACATTTCATCCATTTAACTTGTGAATGAAAACAACACGAAGAACCCCCAAGAGAAATCCATGGCTAATGTGTGCTTAGCACAGCCAAGTGTGCTCTGAATGAAACCAAGTCTCCTCACACAGACACAACCCAACACATATAAAAAGAAAATTGCTTTTGTGAAAATCTAGATTGTATGATAGCCATAGACTCAGCATTTCATCCAGTTGCATAATAAAGAAATGAAATCAAGCCCTTCTTAATTAGTGAGATTACTGTAGTTATTAGGTGGGAATGAGTTTAATTGCTTAAGAAATAAAATATGTAACCACGAATTTTCATAAATTTAAAATCTCTTTTATATCATCTGTAGTTTTTGTAATGCAAAGTTTTTTTCTTATGGCCTCATTGTCTATAATAAGAATTTATTTTTGTGGTTCACAAACTGCATGTCTGTTTTGTTTTTCAAAGTTTTCAGATACAACTGGTCTATAATTAAAACACTATTCTCATTTAAGTGTTTGCTAAAATCAGAGCTTCAGATCTTTGTTTTGAGGTTATATGTCTTCTTTAGTCTGGTCTGTGAGTCCCCATAAATAGCTGAGTTAGAGTTTTAGGAGATCAGTTTAAGGCTGTTGCTCATATGTCTTGACTGGGAACATTTTCTAACCAAGATGGCTGCTGAGCTTTGTTCTCTCCGCAGTCACTAAGACTTAAAAAACTGAGTCTCAATATCTGGAGTTGGCAACCAAAAATATTTTTTTCTTACTGTTATAAGGTACCAGCGACTTGTCAAGTATAATGATGTGCAAGTGGAAGACTTACTTTAAAAAAAAAAGGTTAAATTATAAAGAAACAAACTTTAATAGTCTGATCAAATGTAGTCATACTTTTAATTGGAAAACGTGGAGCATTCATTTGCTTTCCAAAGTGCCAATAGTAATATAATTTAATAATGCAACATTACCAACGTGTATTTCTTTTGCTTTGTTTTCCTTTTCTGCACAGAAACGGACCAATGGACTCCGAAGAACTCCTAAACAGGTGGATCCAGGTGTGTTTCTGATTAAACATCCCATAATGATGGCTTCAGCTAAGTGCTTACGAAAGTATATGGGAATTGCTGTGGAAAGTCAGGCATATTGTTGGCCTTTGTTCCTCATGGTTTGGTGTATAATGTGTGACCAGGAGGTCACAGTCTACTGTGTAAATCATTCACATGATGAATAACTACCAGCAGCCACCAGCATTGCACTCTTTTCACAGTCAGCAGTTGAGCTGGTTATTTGCTAACTGAGCAGCCTCAGGGTGCCTGGTTAATGCTCACATATCCAGCACCCTCCCTGTGTTCCTTTGAAAATCTAGTTTAAAAAAAAAAAAAAAACCAACCAGCTAGCTGGCACCTAAATATTACTGTTTTCTAAGTAAGTAGGGGAGAGCATAAACCAGACATCTGGTAACCACCCCTCATCGGAGAAAATTTCTTCATTCTATATCTATACTATTTTATAATAGCAGCATGGTTTTTTGGGACTTTGTGACAGGTTTCCTCTCTGGAGACCAATTATTTATCTGCAGAAAACATTCAGTTGTTTTCTACTTAGCATTGTGAGATTTGCCATGTCATTTTGTTAGTATAGTTATTTTTTTCATCCATTATGCAATGCCTTCCTTCCACTATTTAATTACCAAATATTTTTTTATGTATGTGATCCTTTTGTTGTGAGTTAAAGGTATTCACAGTTAAAGGATTCCAAATATACGAACTTGATAATAAACCAAGAGGAACATGAAAAATGGAGTAGCTTTGCTGGAAAATAACCTGGATTGTCTGTTTCATTTTGTTTTCCCATCATAAGTGGTATTCACCTGGTTGTAAAGTTTAGTTTTCAAAGCATTATAGCTTATAACTGAAACCACACCCATGGTAGTCTTGCCAGTTTATGAGCTGTTTAAGATTTATAGGAGCTTTGTTGCCTCTGGCTAGAAATTGCCTCACTTGTGTCCTGAGACCAGTTTAAATCTTTTAACTACAGAACACAATTGAAGCCATCAAAAAAAACAGGAGTTCTGGTTTACTTTTTAATAGTTCTGACTTTCCCAAGACAATATCCTTTGCAGCGCACTCCCTGCAATGATATTTAGAAGTGACTTTCTCTATTATATTTAGCAGGAGTATTTGACAGTGAACATAATGTTTGTGTCGTATTTTGTGTGAGTTATAGTATTGCTACTTCAGAAAAATTATTTAACATTTATAAATGTTCTTTTTAAAATGTATTTTTTCTTTCTTCTCCCCTCAGGGAAATGCATTTTTATATTTGTAGTTTGTCAGTAGGAACATATTTGACTCAACAATTTACAGCCAAAATTTTCTAGAATCCCTTAGATTATTTAGATTAGTGTAGTAAATTCACAGATTATAAATATGGCAAAGTAGAACAACAATAAAACAGATTGAGGTTCCTGTATCCTAAAAGTGATAGCTTTGTATAGGTACAGTTTTTGTTTGTTTGTTTGTTTTTGGTATTTCTATTTGTCCAAAGACTTCAGAACTTCATGAAGAATAAACTTAACAAGAAAAGTACTGTTGTATGTTATGTTTGTAAGAACATAGGTAATAGTTTTCCATTAGGTATAGTAAATGTATATGAGTATATTTTTCCTTTTTCCATATTTTTGGAAATAAAAAAACCAAACACTTGATGATTTTGCCTGTTGAAGCTGCTAATGTGGTAAGCCTATTACTCCCCATAGCTGTCTTTTGATTTAGGCTTGACTTATGTATTTAAAGTTGCTTGACTCTTGCATCTCTGCCTCTTTCTGCTAGTTAGTTGCAAAGCTTCTTTGTTCAAAGTTAACTCTTACCTGATGACCATCATGCCTTGATCCTCATGTGGCTATTGTTTAGAGATTTTCAGACAAAATGTTTAAACAAGGGATCAGTGAAGTTGAATCTGCATAGACAGACTGCTTCCACGATGCATTATTTGCTATTAATGTTTTTACCAGGGAAGTTCCTTTTTTTTTTTTTATCCTATAGTTAATTTAGTTAACATCTTCAAGTGCCAATACAATGACTTTCCAGGGCCTCACTTAAAGTGGCATATAAAAACAACTGATTAAACATTTTAGGCCAGGTGTAACCACTTCACCAGGTCCAAATTTCAAAGCCATGTACAAAGGTAAATTATATATATTCTCCATAGCCCTTTTGCTTTAAAAAGGAACTTACTGCATAGTCCAATGGGTAGTAGGTGCTTAGTAAATGCTACGTAAAGCAATTAGTGATGATATACTTTTTATGTATGCATTGGCATTCTTTCTTTTTAAATTCCTCCTGTTGATATACTAATGAAACACAGCATAGTCTAGTGGTGGGAAGCATGGCTCTGAGCCATGTTGCCTGGGCTTGGGACTGGCCTTCGCTGTTTACTTGCTGTTTGAACTTCAGCAGTTTGCTTTCTTTCTCTGTGCTGTAGTTTCCTCATTTGTAAAAGGAAATTAATAAGAGGACCTAACTTACAATGTTGTTGTGAGCATTACGTGAGTTAATATATGTAGGCTGAGCATGGTGGCTTGTCCTAGCACTCTGGGAGGCCAGGTGGGAGAACCACCTGAAGCCAGGAGCTTGAGGCTGTGCTGCGCTATGATGGCACCACTACATTCCAGCCTGGGTGACAGAGCAAGACCTTATCTCAAAAAACAAAAGAGCATGTAAAGTACTTTCGGAGGTGCCCAGTATATAGTAAATGCTAAGTATAGCAATTACTGTATTAGCTAGTTTATATTAGAGCATGTTCTTTAATATTGGACATTTTGCCATGTGAAGGAGAATAACATTTCCTCATTATTTCTTTGCAAACAGACTCTGAATTTTGTGTTGAATTTCTGTTGAAACAAGAAGCTACATAATCACAGTCATTTTCAGATTTGTTGTTATTTCCCCTTAATCTAATGGCTTTCATGATCTTTTGCTTATCTTTACCAATAAACATAGTCAACTGTGATAGTTGAGAGGTTTTTTGGGTGAAATTATTAGTGTTTGTTATTGCAATAAAGAAGCAAAGAAAGACTCCTAATATTGAAAATATATATTGTGGGGTTTATTCAAATTCAAGAAAGATGTGAACTCTAGGTTTGCATTGTAGCTTGTTAGCACATTTAAATCATTTACTCCTTATTAATAATTGTGATTAATCTTAATAGGCAATATTTGTAAATGGCTTTGCTCTTTTTCTTATCTTCTATTGTGTGCTAAGAAATGTATCAACTTATAATCTTGACTGCTTTTTTAAATATACTAATGTATTATATGAAAATTCTGGTAGCTCTTTTGGATTTCTTAAATAAAGCAGGGAATTTTCATCGGTTTTTACTTTTCTTCCTAAGACAGATGTTGGTATCAGGAAAATAACGTTTATAACAGACAGATCAATTATTTCAGGAACATGGAGGTGCTAGGCCTTTTTCAAGAACATGAGATCATAAATCTTAAGAAAATCTGAGCACCGGTGTAATATTTTTCACCTAAAGTGGCATTCAAGGTCATAGTTACCAATTAAAATTTAATACTGAGCTTAAAATTCTTTCTGCCTCAGTGTAAGAGATACAAGATTTATTTCAGTTTGCATGTGGCAAATCGGTATATCAGGGCATATATTCTTTTCATTGAGTCCATGTTTTTAAATTATTGCAAAATTGTCTTATATCTGTGGACCTCATAGCATCTTGTATTTAAGCCTGCAGTCACTAGCTTTTAAGCACTTCAGACCATCATTCTGTGTTGCACTGCCTAAAGATTATATGGAGGAGATGGGAAATGTTTAAATAGCTTACACCCTTTCTGATCTTAAGTTACTCTTGTGCTTTGTGATAGCCTTGAGTAGATAATGGTTAAATTGATGAGTCTTTTCTGACAACTCTTGTTTCTCAGATGCTCATTGTTAAACTCTTGATTACAAAGAGATGCGCATGGCTTAGAAACACTGTCTTTTCTGATTCACCAAGGAGATTTCTGTTTCTTAGCAGAGACATCTTCAAAGATGGTCACTTTCTCTTTCAGGTGGATAGGATTGACATACAACACCATTCCCATTTGTTCTTGTCTGATTAAAGGAATCTAAGAAATCTTTCTTTTATTACCAGTTTCATTTGTTATGTGACATTAAGCACAGCATTGTCATTAATTATAAAACATGGCCCCTTTCCACAAATAATTTATATCCTTCTTAGGAAAGGAATAGATACAGACACAAATTTTTGATTGCATAAATGCATGTATATAAATGTACACAAATTTTTAAATACTATATACTATTTTATATATGGATTTATTACCATATGGCAGTGCCTTAAAAACAATTAGTGAATAGTTTGATAAACATGTAAAAAGATCTAGGATTATACAATACATGCAAGAAAGCAAAACAAATTGGGAAAGACAAATGTCTCAAATTGCTTTTAATCTGGGTTATGTATAAATGTTTTCATTTATATAAGTAAAAATGTTATACTGGTTTATTGAATTGAATTATAATTTAATAACATTGTTTTTAATGTTTTACTTTCAAAGGATTGTGAAATGTATTCCAAGTCTAAACAGAATTTTTGATTTCTTTTAGGTTTGGTTTTAAATGTAATACCAAGATGCTCAATAGAGAAATTTTATATTTTTGTTTCCAAGTAGAAAACATTGAGAAAATTAACAACACAGTGTTTTTAAAAGCACTTATCTAAAATACATTTTATATCTTTTTATGAGAGAGACATATACATATTCCTGAAGGTTTTAGTAAATGAGCTTTTGTCTGTAATAAGTAATAAAGTTTCCATAGATTAGAATATTTCCATGTTAATCGGTCAAACCTGCCTCTGTCATTTCTATCACCTCCAAAACTAATTTCTCATCAAACATAAATCCTAATCCAAATATTGGGAGCATAATTGTAAATGTGTAGAAATGTATTTCACATTGAAAGAAATGAAGTTGAAAAAACTGGGACAGTAAACCCGGTGATTAAGATTCATTGCAGAGAAATGAGAAATCCAAGCTGTGAACAAATGCTTAGGAGCATGCTCTGGTTTTTAAAATAGCTGACTTTTTTTTGAGCTTCTATTAAACCATGGACAGTAAGACTAGTTTTGCACTAGGATAGTTGATCTTCTTGTTATTTTCAAGACTACCTTTCTGATTCCCTTTACCATGATAACAGATTTCAAATGAGCTCCACAGCCCCTTGCTCACATCTTTCTTGGTTTGAGGAGGATTTACTTCTCCCCTTAAAGACTCATTCCAGGTTCACAAAGGATCACTCCTGTTGTTGTCTGGCAGGTCTGTACATGCCTTGCCAAGCCCGTCTTTTACGCTGGTCAGGTACCTTCAGAATCAGAACAAAGGTGAGGTGAATACGTGGAGCTACGCATGTGGTTGCTTTTAGATGGAAAATACACATCAGTGATATTATTACAGAAATAACAGAACGTTTCAATTATAATATTTAGAACCTACTGTGGGCCATTTATGCACTTCTAACAGTTTCTCTTATGGTACTAGTTATGTTTTAGAAGATAAAGTATCTATCTATTAAATATTTTGAAGAAATTTCTGAAAAGAGGTATTGAACCTAGTGAGCTACTTTTAACATTTATCATCAATAAACTGTTCCTTACTTAGAACATCAGATAGGGAATGGGCTTCCTTTGCCATATCTATGGCCATGCTGGTTGAATACCATTCCATTTCAGGAAAAGAAGTATATGCCATGAAAAGCTAAGTAGATAAAGAAACTTCAGAAATTCTTATGGGCCAGCAACCTCTGAGAGGCAGATAATTGAGTTTCAGCACTCAAGTCGGAAGTAACTTCAATGAAAGGAAACAACTGGGTCAAAACATATTTACTTTCTATAACAATATTTGATGCAAATGATATCCAATTGATTTCAGGAGAGGACATTGATAAAGTAATTCTTAATATAATTTATGATCTTATTTATACTACAGTTCTGTGTATGAATAGCGAGATTATTATCAAATTAATTAGAACCCTGGAGTGCTGTTTGTGGAATTTCTGTCAAAATGACTCATACTGGCAACTAGTTATCTTTCAGCATATTCAAATCAAGCTGATTTCTAAATTTTTAATTTGAATGAAAATAAAAACTTAGGTTCTTATCATTGTTTTTAAGGATTATTTTTCTTTTGAGACTAGTTCATTTTGTTCTGTATAGGTATTAGAAACATGTGGAAGTTTCTCTGCCTTTGAGGAACTTGTAATTTTGCTGGAAAGTTAAGACATACAAACAACATGTCTAAGTAATATTGTGTAGTCCATGATGAACTTCCAAAGTGTGTGGTACAGGTTATGAATGATCTGGTTGACTGTGAAGGCAGATGAGGGAGAATATTTTGCAAACTGAAGGACACAGGACGAGAAAACAAAATATCTAAACTACACATCGGTAAAAGTGAATTTACTAGAACTACATATGTTTTAATGAAGTTATCAGTCTGTTCCTAGGTTTGGGTCAGTTCAATTCTGTACCAACCAATATGCTTTTGATTACCAAGTGACAAAACCCATTTCAAACTAGCTTAAGAAAAAAAAAAAAACAAAGAAAAATGAGAGTTTCCTGAGTTAGGTAACTGGGAATTCCAGAGTGTTTGGGCGTTAGGCAGAGATGGGTCGAGGGACTCCAACTGATATCATTAGGGTTCAATTTCTCTTTGTGTCTCAGTTCTCCTTTCTCCTCTATTGGCTTCTTGTCAACATGCACCTCACAGAGGTTTTTCTCCTGTGGAGGCAAAGTTGTCTGTTAGTACCTCTCAGTGTATCTTGTCCCCAGTGCTGGTGAATTCAGAGAAAATAGAAGACCTTTCTCTTAGTAAATTCAGCAGAATCCCAAGGAGGGCTTTAATTGGCCTGGCCTAGACCATGTGCTCCTCTCTGAAGTAATCACTGTAGCCAGAGTGCTCTGTTGATTGGCCAGTCTGGCTTCTGTACTCACTTCGAAGATGGGAAGTGGAACTGAACTAGCTTGTCCACATGAAATTTGTTTTCTATAATTCTATTTACAAATGAATGGGAGAGAGGAAAGAGAAACTTGCTTTTAGCAGATTATAATATACATCTATTATTTTGTGCAACAAATTCCAGACAGCTTTCATCCTTGGGTATCTTTGGCTAGGTTTTCCACCTCTCCTACCTCATCCTTTTTCCATTTGTAGGATCCTCTGATTGTTCTCTGGTATCCAAAATAGTAAATGTGGAGAAATGAACTTAAAATAGGAACTGGGAATTCCCAGCAAAGGCTTATTCTAAACGGAAGCTTTTGGTTTGCAGTGATAAAACAATAATTTTCTTGCCACATATTTGATCATCTTGTAACCCTGTCATGGTACCTCACATATCACGTTGAGATTCTCCTTTGAATGCAGGTACTGTTTTTAGACAGTGATCATCCTTTGTTTTACTGTTATCTACTCACATGTTAGTATAGATTAGTCTATTGGATTAGAGAACTGAGGAAACAGAACCTAACACAGCATGTTTTGTGGGACAGAAATGAAGAAAGGTGCCATCTCCCTAAAGGAAGAGTCAGGGTAAGAATGTGGGGGAGCCAGATAATATAGCTCTTAAGGCATTAAATTTAAGCCACAACCTGCTTCAGTGGCAATAAAGGAGTAATGAGGAAAAAAAGAGAAGAAAGATATTTTAAAATTTGATCTGTATTAAACATTTTCATGCAGAACAACACTTTTCATCTCCAAGGGCAGCACTATGCAGTGGTGTAGTCTGAGGGTTCTGCAGTGGCACAGATCTTGATTTGTTTCCTGCCCCTCTGCTTACTTACCTGTATTTTCTATTGCTGTGTAACAATTTACCATGAATTTAGCAGCTTAAAATAACACACATGTGTTGTCTCAGTTTCTGTGAATCAGAAATCTGGGCATGGCTTAGTTGGGTTCTGTGCTTCAGGGTTTCTCACAATAGTTCACTTAAGATACTGGCTAGGGCTGGATCTCATCTGAAGGCTCAACTGGAGATGGGTTCACTTCCAAACTCACATACATTGTTGTTGGCAGGATTCCATACCTGTTGGACTGTCGAACTGAGGGCCTTATGACCTGGAACACTTGGCCAGAAGGTGTCCTCAGTTCTTTACTACATGGACCTACCCACCATAGATGCTTGCTTCATCAGAATGTACCATCCAAGAAGGTGATAGGGTTTCATTGCAAGGTGGACATTAAAATCTTCTATAATATAATCACAGAAGTGACATCCCAGTGACATCCCATCACCTTTGTCCTATTCTTTTGGCTACCCACATTCAGGGAAGAGGATTAAATATGTTAATATCAGGAGGCAAGGATCATTGGGTTGGGATTTTTTTTAGCAGAGGGAACCAAAGCTCTGAGAGGTTAAGTACTTCAACCAAAGTCACACAGCACTCTGTGGGTGCCACACTTAATTGCAGCGTATTTGGCTCTAGAGACCTTATCCTTCTAGACATCTGTGTATTTTACTTATGTCAAGCTTTGGACAGAGAAAAGCTTATTTCCTGTGGTCTAGCTGTATAGTTCTGTGCAAATTAGCAGTGGGATCTGGTCTGATTTTCAGAGTTCATTAGTGGCTGCTGTTACCAAGCAGATTTATGAGTGATTTTATTTTATGCATTGTTAATTTTGAAAATGTTAATCTGAAATTGCTACAGTATTTCAATTAATTTGGGCGATTAAAACTTAGCACCAGAAGAATCCCTAGCAGAAGATAAGGCAGCTAATTAGAGGTTCTGAAACCAACATCTGTAGACACTGGCACTGAAACATGCCGTGTGGATGACACCCAGCAGAACTCACTCTGCTTAACAGTTTGGAAATGGAAAGAATAATTTTTGGCAGTCTAAATATTAAACTTGAATGCAGTTGAAATTTGTAAAAGCTATTTTAAGGAGTTAACTATTTAAATTGTTGTATAATTTTTAAATATTATGCAGTTCTGAAAAACTACCTTCAGATTATTTTGCAGTGTTGTCTTTTGGATAAGTGCAGTGGTGACAGAAATACAATAGACATTTGTTGTCAAAGTATTATTTAAAAATGAGGCAGCATACACTTTTTAAAAAATAACAGTTGAGCTTCCTTGCTAGAGTTTTGCATTTTGAAAACCTTATTCTACAATATTCAGAAAACATAAGGAAGTATAGAAAAGTTCTCTGGACAAATTGACTGTAATCCTCTCACTCAGATAATCACCCTTTATACTTTTGTTATATACTTTTTCCCTCATAGATTTCTTCTTTATGTGCAGCCACATGTTTACTAAATGCTTGTGTTTCCAGTTTGGTATTGTCCTTTCATCACTTTAGTTTCATTGAGTATATTTGTGGATTCATTTATTCTTTCAACTGTTTGACAAGTATGCTGACTTGGTGTTAAGTGTACAAGAATGAAGAAGATATGTTTTCCCTCACGCAGCTGCTATGTCGTGGAGCAAAGGTAATGGTGAAGATTTGAAGTCAGGGAAATACAGGGGGTATGCTTAAAAGAGGCATAGATTTTAGATATGTGGGTATCAAGAAATGATGTCTAACCTGGAATCTAGCATCTGAATGGAGATAAGAGGGTTACAGGCAGAGGGAAAGGCCTGGAGTTGGAGAAGGCTCAGAGGGCTGGAACAGTAGAGCCATTCACAAAGAGAATGGAAAGAAAATCAAGGCAAGATCTTGTTTGATGCACATCAAGGAATTTGACTTTATTCTGAAGGGCAGATTGAGCCTTTGGAAGGGTTTTAACCAGCAGATCAACATGGGCAGCAAGGACTGGTTGAAAAGATCATCCTATCCATACTTGACTCTTGAATCATTAAATACTCTTCAAAAAAAGAAGTGGATTTTAGTATAACTTATTGTTAGACATTAGTTTTTCTAATTTTTATTTTTATAAATGCTTTGAGGAACATCTACACATGAACATGCTTTTCCGTATGGCTGATTATTATTTAACAATGGAGTCATAGAGGTACAATATCTGGGACAAAGCATATGAACTCCTAGATTTTGGATGTATATGTTGCCAAATTTACCTTTTAGAAATATTACATTGAATTATATCTCCACATATTATCAGGATATGAGAATACGTCTCATTTTATGCCCACCAATCTTGTATTATTCTTTTTGCTTGTAAGTCATTTGATAGGAAAATAATAGTATCTTACTATCGTATCATAGTAGTTGATACCATAATATGAACGTCTTGATTTTTAGTGAGACTATTTTTAATGTTTTTGGCTATTAGTATGTTTTTCTATGAATTATCTATTATGTTTCCTCATTCTTTCCATTCAAGAATTGGTGCTTTTCTAAATTATTTGTAAGAATGTGCGTGTGTGCGTGTGTGTGTTACCAATTTTACATTTATTGAAAATATTTTTTCTGGCTTATTTGTTTCTATATAAAGTTTTAAATTGACCATGGGTCAAAATTATGGACATTTTATTTATGGTCGTTTTTATTCCTTTATGCTTATTAAGTTTTCCCTCCTCTGACTTCTATTAAACACCTACTTATAATTTTATTGTTCAATTTTTGTAGCATTTGACCATTTAACTTATTGTAAGTAACAACTTATTTTACTTATTTAACTTATTTTTATTTAAGGAGTAGGTTTTAATTCTGCAGCTAGTTCCAAATGTACATCAAAATGTTTTTCAGGATTTACAAGATTTTCCAGAATTTACATTTGTCTTTTTTTTTTTTTTTTTCCTGAGACAGAGTCTTGCTCTGTTGCCCAGGCTGGAGTCCAGTGGTGCGATCTTGGCTCCCTTTACCTCTCGGGTTCAACGAATTCTGGTACCTCAGCCACCTGCGTAACTGGGATTACAGGCGTGTGACACCATGCCTGGCTAATTTTTTGTATTTTTAGTAGAGGCAGTGTTTCACCATATTGACCAGGCTGGTCTCAAACTACTGGACTCAAGTATCTGTCCGCCTTGGCCTTGCAGTGTGCTATTAGAGGCATGAGCCACTGGGCCCAGTTTAAATTTATCTTTTTTATGTTGCATAACAACCACATTATATTATGTACTTTATTATACACATGACTTGCTAAAATCATAAGTTATCTTGTGTAAAACATGTCACAATACATGTTCTGTATAGGTAAAAAAATTACATTTTAAACAAATAAGTACTTAATATTGAAATAATCAGGGTTGTTCTTGTTTTGTTCTTTGGGTTTTTTTGTTTGTTTGTTAAATATGACAAACTAAGGCTAACTTCCCTAAAGATTTTTGGAAGTAGGAAGAAAAATATTCTGTGGCTCTGCCTTTGAGTTCAGAGTAGCTCCTCCCATTGTTCTTACTTCTCTTTGTACATATATGTCTCCCTTAATTTTACAAATCCTCCTCATCTTAATTTACTCTGCTGCTCCTGGGGGTGAGACTGTACCTATTATTTTAAAAGAGCTTCAGGTTTAATAAATTTTCATCAAGGTATGAAAATTTCAACTTCTGCTTTGTTTGAAATATGGAATAGATATGCTCTCATTTCAAAAACAGTGTGGAGAGTCTACACTTTCGAGTTCTGATTTGGAAAGTCCTGTATGTCGCCATGAAAATACTAGGTGTTTAATAAATAAACTTCCTTGGAGAAGTCAGTTGTAAGCAGGTAGAATAATGACTTTGGATTCCTGCCTGGCATGTTGCCCCTTATGATCTGTTCAGAGAGCATCCTTCTGGATGTCCAGATAGAAACAATTGTGATCGTAGCTTCCTATTATATTACATGGCCCAACAAACTTGTGTGATGTCTTCAGTTCAGGACAGAACTTTTCCTTTTTGGGAGTAAGAATTACTCTTTCAGTTTGTCTAGAGGACATCAACATGGTTAGATAAAAAACGAAAAGTGTACATGTATTTCATTACCTCCACCTACCATTATGGTGCTAATATTACAGTTTTTCCCTCCCAGAGGAAGTAACATTGCCGTGCTCAAAAAATTTAATGCCATGCTTTGGGGATCCCAGATTTAAATACTTTGTGCATCTTCCACTTAAATTCAAGCGGTATCCAAGAACAGAAATCTGGCCAATGATTTTGAGAAAACGAAATGGCAGCACCTTCTTAGAATTTCAAACTGTTCAAGGATTTTTTTTCCCCTAGCAAAACAGGAAGAAATTGGGGAGAAAAGCATATGGACTCAGGTTGAGCATATGATGTATTTTCAACTCAAGTCAGCACACTTTACTCATATTTGTAGTGTGACTTAAAATTAATTTGGGTGGCTTAGATTTGAGGGAGGAAAAAAAATCCCTATCTGGGACTAAATCAACATTTGTGGCATCTCATTAATCGCTGCCTTATGTAACTGCTTTCCCCACCTAAAGAGAAGCTACTGGGATGAGAAAAGTTTATAGTATTAATGCCAAGTGCAGATCTTGCCTCTCCCAAAAGGAGTTCATTAATCACCATCGAAGCACAAGAACAAACATACTTCATGTCTCTTGCCAATTTTTTTCAATAACATTTCTGAAAGGCAAAAAAAAAATGTTTAATCTTCATTTGAAAAGGTTTTAATTTGGCTGTGATTTAATTTGTGATAATGCTATGTAAATTTAACATGCTCTGAGAATGCCCAGGCATAGTGTATAGAAGTAGAGTGTGTTGGTTAAGAGTTTGGGCCCATGGATCAGAGAGATCTGGATCCTGATTCTTGGCTCTCTTACCTCCTCGCTGTGTGGTCATAACACAGGCAAAGCACTTCAAGCACAGTGCTTGGCACAGGATAGCTGGCTAAGAACCAGCAGTGATGGAAATTCTTAGTCTCACTGGTAGGAAGCAGTATGGGCATGAAGTTTGAAAACATGATTTTCAGTCCAAGCTGCTGTGCAAATCTTTGGACAATTTAATAAGCTTCAGTTTTCTGATCTGTAAAATAGGATGACAGTAACTCACCCTACCCACATCCACTGGCACAAATGATATAATGTCTTAATCAAGATAGAAAACTGAACCTAACTATAGCATAGAAAATCATGTAATATAATTTGAAAAGTGCCAAGTTGTGAAATCTTTATTTTGCCATGTGTCTCAGATTCTCAACTGTAGCATTATTTGGGTGATCAGTATGTAGTTTGACTGTGTTTTAGGGTCAGCCATGTAGTTACTCTATCCTCTAAGAAGTTTTTCATTACCATTTACTGGAAAGTACACAGCTCTTTCTTTACAACTATTTCTTTACCTCTTTTCTTCTGTCTTCTAATTTAAAATTCATGAGTAATACAGCATATCACCAATAGATGAAAGGGATGACAATCTGAAAAAAAAAAAGAAAGAACTAAGGTAAACCTCATGCTGGAAAACAGAAAAACCAATTTAAACAACCATAAATAGGAAAAACAAAAAACCTGCTGTGCAAGAAAAGCTCCAGTCTCCCTTCGTTTACAACCATCAGCTATCAGGTATCAGAGATAGGAATGGATCCACGGTGAAATTTTCAGGCACTCTTGAAAATGTGTTGATTTCTTTCTTGTCTCTATTAGAAGATATGCCCTGTTTTGTTCATTTCTTTATTTCTATGGCCGCTGCTACTAGAAGCATTGTAAAAAGCCAAAAGAAGAACAAGAATTCCTGAGGACATGCAGTGTTGAGGTTTCTGAAAATCACAGGCGACAGACGAGACGGGTGTCCAGCAACAACACTGGGTAGCTCTTTTTGTCCCCACTTCCGCAGTGAAGGATAAGGAAGAGATCATATGGACATTTAGTAAGGATTACTTCATTTTTTAATTCAAAGTAGTTTGGAAAGAAGACTTTGAGCAGAGTAGAATAGCAGGAGGTTTTTGTAAGGTGAAATAGAATGAAAGTGCAGCCACGAATTTTTCTGTCTTCAATTTTAAAGAGCACCGGCCTGACTCATTTTTCTTTTTTTCCTGTGTTCTTTTTGACCTTCTTATCAGCTCTTGACTTTCTCCCTTGGGGATTTTCTGTGTATAGTCAGTGCTGACTTCCTTAGAAATCCTGAACCCCACACCCTTATCACCAAAGAGTTGAAGAGAATACAAATAAACATGTTGAGAAAAGTAGCTTGTGAAATAACTGTTACAGGATACTTCTGTAATAAGATACTGCCAACTAGAAGCTAAAAAGTGAAATTCCGTTTAACATGGGACAGTAAAAATTGTTTCACCTAAAAATATAAACTAAAGTTAATACGAGACATTAGAAATTCCCACTGAAACACCTGCATTCATTTAACAGTATATTTCTTTAAAATTGTTAGTTTCCTGCTATCTAGACTGTCCAAACATGGTTCCTAGGACCATAACTGTGGTTTCTTTCACTACAATGGGGAAAAAGTTGATGGTTTGCTGATCTCTTATTCTACACATTTCATTGTATTCCATGACTGCAGATTCGTCTTTGTATGATATATCAGTCAGCATGTTGGTGAAGTAGCCATGGAAAGAATATTAGAGCGATATTTGTTCACGTACTAGGGGTTTTACATATGTTATTTTTAATTCTCACAACAAAACCTGTGAGAGAGATTATGCCCATTTTACAGATGAGGACGCTACACTGAGAGTTGTGACAGGTGTCCAAATTCACATAAGTAATAAACACTGAAAGTGAGCGCTTTTAACCAAATTGTTAGAAAATTTCCATGTCTGTGTTTCCATAACTATCAGAAGCATTGTATGTTTTCAGCTAAATTAGGAGTCTTGTATGAATGCATTCGCTAAATCAGTGCACTTTATCAGAAGACTTATTTTGTAGCTAGGCTGACTTCAGTTATGGATCATGCCAGATGCTCAGTGGAGGGAGGAAGTGAGCTGAGGTAGGCTAAAGAGAAATAATATTGGTCAAATTGAAGAAGGATAAACACTCTTAATTGTCAATATCAAATGAAAGGAGAAATATGACCTTGATGTGAGGGCTTCTAGATAGGGTTGCTATCATGTGGGTCCTGGATGAGAGAGGATCAGCTGATTGGAGAGCCTGGGAAAGAGCTTCTCGGAAGGGCCCAGTTGGGCAAAGGGCAAGTAGACACTGCAGATGGTCCCTCGGGTCTCTGCCAATCTTGGGATGCTACAATTCCAAGCAAGGAAGGAAGCTCATTCCATGTAGCATCTTCGATCTTTCATTAGTGTGCCTTTGATTTTAACATGATTAGAAAATAAAAATCATAGCAAAATATCAGGAACTGACCCCAAACTAATGTAATAAATCCTTCTTCTTTATACTGTCTTTTCCTTTAGTGTCTTCATTAAGATTTGTGTAGAAAACAGGGTTTTAAGCACGATATTGCTATTTTAAATAATTTATAGAGGATGATTGTTTTTCTGTGTTGTGATTTATTCGTTGTGTGTGTATGTGTGTAATAATCCTAACATAAACCATCATCAGAGAAACCATCATCACTCAATGGAGGCAATAAACCTCATAATAAATTCATTTACATTATTTTGTGTAAAAATTGCGTCTCATTTCCTAGGCACATATGGAGACCTTGTTGGATTATATTTCCTGCATTGCTACCCCATTACAGGCATGCTCTGAAGTGCGTGTATGGGTAGCCAGACAATATAGGTAGTTTAAAAATTAGTTTTGTAATTAGTGTTGCATGGCTCAGTGCTTTGCCTCACTACTTAGCGGTGTACCCTAGTCCATCCTTTGTTAAATGGGGTGTTATTAGCATCCCCCTTCCAGAATTTCTGTGTATCCGTTAACTGACAGAATATATTGTGGAACATTAGCACAGTGTTTGGTCTTTGCCTGTACTAATAAATGGTAGATATCGGCATCACCCTGATTTCTGCCACCATCTGTACGATCCTGGAGCAGAAGTGTAGAAGGTGAGCTAAAACCTGTAGAGGCAGGTTCTGGGTACCAGACTCCCAAGGTCGTGGCCATGCTGTTGTCTTGTTTGTTTTGATTTTAAGTTTCCAGATCCGTTAGAGCAAAGGCAGTGCAAGATGCTGGCTCTTATCTGTCTGGCTTATGATGCTTTTTGGAAAATCAATGATACAGAAACTCCAGAGCTAGGTTGCCTAGGTTTGAATGTAGTCTTCACTGTTTACCAGCTCTGTGACCTTGCTCAAGTCAGTTAAACCCTCTGTACCGTAACTTCTTTAAAATGGAAATAATAAGACGTACTTCATAGAGTTGTTACGAGCCTTAAATGAGTTAATATATACTAAGGTCATAGAACAGGGCCTGACACGTGAAAAATGCTTTGTAAGTGTTAGCTAGTATATTTAAAAGTAAAATATTTTCAGTTTTCTAGAGATAATGATACAATCTTACAAATAGATCATTATGATATTTAAAAGGCTGTAGGTTGGTATTTAAAGAGAACTGGATATGGACTAGGCAGTTAGTGCAGCGTTTTCGGAATAAAAAACCAAGCACAGTTTGATGGACTTAGAGGGCAGTGGGCACAGTTACTAGCTATCTATAGAATGATATACACTGCAGAAGGTAGCTAGTAGGAATTTCAGTTCCTAAATTTAGGAGTTCATGAAATACATCATAGTGTATAAATAAATCAGCTTTATTCTGACCTTGAGCCTTTATCCCTTTGGTTGAGGTGTGATGACTGCCTGTTCATGTCTCACATATGGGGCAGTGCAGTGTCTGACCAGAGAGTGTTCTGAGGCCTAGGACCCAGCAATCCTTGGTGCTTATTAAGCTGGTGAAGTCTTACAGCCTCCCTAGACAAGCCATAGAGTGGTAAGCAGTTCCTGGGTGCCCTGGGACCCGTAAACCTCTATATTCTTCTGTTTCTGTGGAGTTTCCTCTCTCCTCTCTTAGTTCTGTCAAAGGTTGATATTTCTTTATCCTCTCCTCTGGGACACACTCAGCATAATCTTTTCAGTAGCCAGGCTTTACAAAAGACAGAGAATTTGTGACTTTACAAGCTTTTGCTCACCACCCTGCAGTGCTCCCTAAGGCAAGGAAACAAAGGTCTTAACTGCCTGCTTATAAGAGGGAGAGAGGGAAAATACTGTGGAACGCATGCAAATTAATATCTTATTAAATGATCTTGCTGTAGAAATATGAAACAGAGTGAGGGGTCAGGAGCCACGGTGATCTGCTGCGCTGCTTCTGGAAATAGTGGCTTCTGGTCCAGACGTCACAGATTTCACCTGCCTGCCATGGATCATGGCCATCACAGTCTGGAGGCCCACACACCAGTTTCCAAATTGTAGATACCACCTTGCTTCAGGTCACTCTGGTATTCTCCGAGGGATATGCTTTTGAGAAATAAGACATTAACCCTTACATTTTAAGTAAGAGTAAGAACATTATTGGTTAATTGTGAGTGCCAGTAGCCAGTTGTATGACTTTGGTAGCTCATTTAACTTTTTTGAACGTTATTTTACTCTTGAAAATTGGTGGGTTAGATTTGGTGATTTCAAATACCTGTTCACATCTTAGTATCCTAATATTCTTTCTATAGTAAAGAGGAAGGGTAAAGTGAAGGGGTAAAGGAAGAGAATGTGTGGTGAAAATATTGGCATAAAAACCTCTATTCTGCAGGCCACATAGAACTGTGTTACTTACGAACCTAGAGACCCTGGAAACATTCTCTGAAAATACTTTTCCCCTTCCCTGTTTTGTTTCTGGAACAGATTCCCTTCTCCTCACAGTTCTACCTTCCTTAAACAGTTGCATTTACAGATAATATCCATCGCCCTTTGTTTCTTTATGCATCACTAGTGTGTGTATAAAGCAGAGAACGAGAGCTGCCATGCATTTTGGCCATGTGATTCTGCAACCAGGAGGTGATGTAGTAGGTGTGCAGCAATGTTGACATGGAAGGATCCCTCTTCCCTCTGGATCAGGTTGGGACAGAGTGGTTCTAGCATTGACCTGTGAGACACTGACTCTGCCCTCAGCAGGGATGGCCGTGTGCAGTCAGGTATGTAAAACTAGTTGGATTCCACCCTTGATCATGTGGTGTGACTGACCATATCAAAGAGTATTTGTGAGTTATAATTATTGAGGTATGTGCCTTATCTCCCTTGCTAGACTGATAGCTCCTTTGAAGACAAGCACCTGGTCTTTATCTTTACAGTCCCTAGGGAGATTTAGTGCAGGACTCTTCACACAAAAGCGTTTAGCAGTGCTGTGTCAAGGAGGGTGGATACAATGGGAGTAGGCTACCTACTATTGGGGAAGGGTATTTTACCACCAACATTGCTGAGAAATGCTGGCCCATGCGATAAGAAAAACCAAACCAGCTTTGATTAAAAGTCAGTTTTATTATTGTTTTCAAATTATCCCCAGACAATGCACTCCTTGTTGTCCAGCCTGGTATGGACCATTCTCAACCCCCGTATTTTCCCACAATCTAACCCTTCTTCTGCACCACTGGTATTTAGTAAATTATTATTCAGTTTGTCGGCCGTTGTAACGTCTGTCCAACTGTTCATCCTGCCACCAATCCTGAATTACTTTATTGACTCCTCCAGACTATCCATAAGAATTATTTACCTAAAGGAGAGAGATCATGGCCTCTTCTACTTAAACTCTTCAGCCCATATTCAGAACCAGTGTACAGTATATTAACTATAAAAGACCCCCAAGATCTGATTTATACCTAACTTATTCCTACTCCTGTAATAGCAGATATCTGGTAATTTTCCACATATACTGAATTCTTTCTTGCCACTATACCATGGATCATGCTCTTGTTTCTGGACAAAATAACTTTAATCTACTCCTCTATTTACTCTACTTCTATATCTGGTTAATTTCTATGTATCATTCATTCATCTGAACTTAGTTCCAATATTCCCTCTTCCAAGAATCGTACCTTTTGGTACTCCATATCTGGTGTGTATCCTGGGTCCCTCTCCCATGACAGCACTGCTGTAGTATTTTTTTTCTTTATGATCTGGGTGCACATCTACTTTCTACAATCATTCATAAGCTCCTTAGTCACTGGAGCTTCATCTTTTTCTTGTTTATACCCATAGTATCTGGAACATTGTAGGTGATCAGGAAATACATACTGAAAGAAATTGGAAGTCCAACTTTATAAAAGTGAACACTGGTTTGTGGTGTGAAAATTCTTTAACCTCTTTGGAAAGCCAACCTATGCTGCTGCTTTCTATACTTTGAAAACTAAGAAAATGGTTTGTTCAAGCACTACAAGTTCTCACTTATAAATAGGAAGTGAACGATAAGAACACATGGACACATGGTGGTGACAGGGAACAACACACACTTGGGCCTTTTGTTGGGGGTTGGGGAGGGAGAGCATCAGGAATAATAGGTAATAGATGCTGGGCTTCATACCTAGGTGGTGGTTTGATCTGTGCAGGAGACCACAATGGCACAATGTTTACCTATATAACAAACCTGCACACTCTGCACGTTTTAAGTACCCCGGAACTTAAAATAAAGTTGAAGAACAATAAAATAGGAGGGGAAGGCAAAGAATGCTTGTACAAAACAAGGCAAAAAATACAGAAAACATTATGTAGTCGCTAATGTATGCTTATTAAATCATTAAGAAAGAGGGGGAAAAAAAGAAAATGGTTAATGAGCCAGCAGTCCTGTTTTACTAGTTGCTTATTTTTGAGACTATTGTAAAAAATAATGAAAAGCATTACATTGGAGTATTGTTGAGTCCATACTATCCTTGTCATTTTTTTCAGTGCATAAAATATTTCAAACCCATAGCATCATAGAACACAGACATGTCTTATAAAGTGATATTTTGATAAGTTTTGCAAAAATCTTCAAGTGAAAATCATTTGTGTCTAATATCCATCACTCAGAGCCATATTAGAATAATAGGAGTTTCATTTAGGATCCATAATAGCAGCAGTAGAATATTTCTGTGATGCTATTTGCTGGAATTATAAAGGGGAATTTGCTAGTACCGAAAGGCAAGGCAATCCAATTTTTCAGCAGAGGTAAAATACTACCAAACACTTCATTTTGCAAATTGGCATTTTTTTTTCTCTGAAGCTCTGACCACTTTATAGGCAATTATCTTGAATCATGTGGCATGTAGGTCTGCCAATTACATTCTTCTAGCTATAATATGTTTAGTGAAAGAGCTTATCAAACAATTTTTTTCATTATATTCATTTTTAATCCAGATCTACCTGGGATTCAGAAATCTAGAGAAAGCTTATGGAGGTTACAGAAGACCCAGAGATACTTTTAAAGCCCTTCCAATAGAATATTATGCATATTTATTTTGTTAAGAGTAATATTTGGACCAGAAATACTTGGTTTAGGACAGACAATTGTCAACTTTCCTTCATTGTAATAATTTGTTTTTAATGACCCAAATTTACACAAGACTGTACAGCAGTGTAGAAGTCTATGTATTAAAATTCTACTTGAATATCTACAAAGGGAAAGTATATTTTTAAGTCACTGAATACACTTTGCATTAGGTAATCACCCCCAGATGTTTCCAATTAATCTTGACTAACCAGATGAACTAGAGTAACATATATTCCAGTCTTAAATACAATTTTTGGTTTATACAAGAACTTAGATTTACCACATATATTCTTAAAACATAAATTATTCAGCATATTTAAAATAAGGTTAGATTTGTAAAGAACTGTAATTGAAAACCCAAGGAAGCTTCAGGAGGACACGATCAGCCTGGAGCATTTCAAGAAGCGGATGTGCGGGTCATTGCTGTGGATAGTCAGGGTTTCAGTGTTGGAGAATTTGCTGTATGATCAACACCTGCCCCATTCTGAAAGTGCTTTCAACTGCTGGTATTTTAAATAGTAGTTGGATAGGGTTAGCAACTTTTAGCTTCACTTCCTTGCCCATTACTCGTATGACTCATATGTATTTTTCTGCCCATTAGGCACCGAGAGAATGTGTTTTGTTAGCATTTTTCTGGAAAGTATGGTACCTCACAGAGCTTTCATTTGGTTAGTAAATGTTCATACTAAAACATCAGCACATAACCTGTCAGTCTGGTTGGATTTGGTTTATAAGAAACTTTAAGACCGGTGGCCTAGAATAAAATCCATTCAACTCTTAGTGCTTTTAATGAAATAGAAAAGATAACTGTTGGGCCTCTAAAAACATTGATCATTGAGGAACAGCAGCATTTGTGCTCTGGAAATGTACTGTGTATTGTGAGATAACTTATATCCCTGTGACATTATTGTCTCCACTTCAGGCAGATACATTTTTTTCCCTTATAGAAATCCTTTCAGGAATAATCCAAATTGAGCAGAGTAGAAATTGAGACAGTATTCTTTTGTGCATGTTTTTGAGCTTCTCTAATGTTTTAGCTTTATAGCTTTCTTACAAAAACAATGTGTCATATTTTAAAATGTAATTTTAACCATTTGGAGAAAGGGGACTAAGTATATTTGTATTCATGTCATGTGGGGAGATATATTTGTTGACAGTCTCGTTTTGCAAAATGGATTTAATGCTGAAAAAATCATAGCAATTTATTTTTTAAAAATAACACAGTCTCTTTAAATACAGTGCTCTAGTTTTCAAATTTTAGGTCTATACCATGTAAACAGTTATTCACATTATGAATTAAAATTCCATTTACTTACAGAGCAGTTTAATTTTTTTTTGCTTATAGGCTCATAATGACTTGAAAATCTAATAATTATTCATTTAGGAGAGGAAAATACCTTCCTCAACTAATCTGTAATACCAACTTAATTTTCAGTGGTATGTAGAGAAATTGGGTATCACCAAGTCCCAGAACATGTTAGGTGTGGAACGGAACCACAGTTTTAATGATCTTGCTGTAAGGATTTGTTTACCTTATTTGAAATAGAGAATTTGGCAATGCATATACACACAGAGTGGTCCCATATTGCCATTATATTTGTAGAAACAAAATTAAGAAATGCAGGAAAATTACTTTGTTAAAATTATTTTAAAAATCTATTCTTTAATGATAAACATTCACATATGCTTTCATTTATTTAACAAACTTTTATTGAGAGATTGTTGGGCACCAAACACCATACTTAGGATAAACAATTGAATAATTTTCATGGTCCCTGACCTTGTAAAGCTTATATTCAAATGAGGAGAAAACAAAACTAAATTAATATGTAAATTATGTTTAATAGTTTCTGTAATAAAAATTCAGAAACACAATTGAACAATGCCAAGTCTAACCAGCAGACTCTGCCTGAGCAATGGATGACAAAACTATGCAGACACAGATGTTTTGCCTGTGTGAGCATGGCCAGGGGACCCCACAGCTAACAGACCCCAAAGAGGCTGGAGTTTGGCCATGAAGCCCCCATATGCCAGAGAGGCACATATTTATTTTAGAAGAGATTTAATGACAAATGTCTTGAGCAAGCACCATTTGTGGGTAATTAACATTGTTAACCCCCCCAAGTAGAAGAGCAGTCATTCACGGGATGAGCAAAGGTTGGTTTCTGTTTCCAGGGAAATAGGTGAACAAGCTATTTAGATAAACTCCTCTACATTCCCTTGTTACCTGCTCTTTGCTATTAGCTCAAGGTAAGAGGATTAGGCTGCCTTCAGCCATAAACCTTTTCCCAAAGCTTTTGCAAAACCTTCCATCCTTCCAAGAAGGTTTACATCTTTCTCTATAATTTTTCCCACCACCCTGACCAATCTCCTACAGAACAAAGGACTGTACAGTATATCTGCCTGGGAGGGTTGGGAAGACATTGCAGAGGTGGTGCTGTGAAGGACCAGAATGATCCAAAAGCGTAGGCTTACACTGTGGAAATGAATGGTTTACTTGGCAGAGGATGGTAGCAAGCACTTTGAGTGCATAACAGGTAGTGCAAGAGTGTGTGTGTGTGCATGTCACAGAGCTGCCCCTTGAAGGAGGCTGATGGGGACTGAGCTTCAGCCAGCAGGTCCTGGCATGGGAAAGTATCCAGGGAAAGAAGTGCTGCTGCTTTGCAGGAATGTGCCATCTGCTTGCCAATCCTGCTTAGAGAGGATGCTCATTCTAAGTCACATAAAGGTGCGGTGTTGCTTGACCAGAGGTGGCTCTGGTGGCTGGAGACTGGAATGATGTGGTAGGAGAGTGAGGGATGGTGGTGATGCTCATGGTCAGGACAAGGAATTGAACATGCATTTTTAGGCAACAAGGGTGTCATTAAAGGATTTTGTTTACTATCTCTAGTTAAAAAAAAACTTTTGTTAAATAATATTATAAAGTTAACTACATAAAGTTTAGAAAACCCAGATAAGGAAAAAAGTTCTCAGCATTTTACACAACAGATATAAGCATTGTTAATATTGTGGCCCATGTCTTTACAGATTTTTTTTTCTGTGCTTCTGTATGTGTGTGTGTGTGTGTGTGTGTGTATTTAAAAACAAAAATGTGTTATATTGTGTACACTGCTGCTTGTAACTTGATTTTTTTCCTCAACAATATGTTTGAACATTGCACCTCCGCTGAACATTTGATGAGATTATGTCCTTTTGGCTTATGCTTCCACAGCATTTGCAATTTTTCTAATGTAAAACTCATAATGCTTTATGATAGTTGCCTGTATAATTTTCCTTTTCCCTTTTAGACTCTAAGCTTTTTGAGGATAAGGGAAAGGCTGCCTTATTTATTGTTATTCACATCCTAAGCAGAAAACAAGCATTGGGTGGGGTGGGTTTTTAAAAAAATCAATATGCACGGGGACGAATGAATGCCTTTGGAAAAGGTGAACAAACAGAAGCTGAAAGCTGAAACACCAAGAAATAAATTATCTCCTAGGATCTCCTTCCCTTTGCAGCCATAGTGAATGATGTCTTCCATAAAAGGGAAAATGGGTGTAAAGTGAAAGCTTCACTCTGTCAGAGAAGGAGGCTGTAAGGCCACTGGTCTGCCTTGGCCTGGTGCATATTTCCATCTTTCTTTCTGTGAAGAAATAGATGGATGTCTAGAGGAGCTGGCACATGAGTTAGTTTCTTTTCTAGTTACCTTGTTTCAAAGCCAAGAGAGCCAAATCTCAAAATGACTTCCCACTCACTTGGATAATTAAGACGAAAATAACAATTATATAACTTGGTGTAGCAGAAAAGAAATCTTCAAGTTTGGCACCTTGAAAGCAGTGTTCACTGTCACCACTGTTACTCAAAGAGTAATGACTATGTGGGAAAGGTCTGCAAAGAAAGGAATCTCCCTTTCCGAGCATTGCAGGGTTCAACATGCCATGACCTGAAACTGGAACAAGTGAGAATAAACAGGGAAAGAAAAAACATAGAGTGGGGAAAGAAGTGAGTAAATTAATTGTGAATCAGATTATCTGTGGGAATACTTTTTAGATGCCAAGGAATTTTCATTTCAGTTGTAGGAGAGATTTCCCTGATACATCATGGCATTTCTGAAGCTTTCCTATGTCCTGAGGTGGGGGGAAAGGGAAGTATAAATGCTTGCCCTTTAGAATTTGGCAGTATTCTGGTGATTTGTTCATTAAGATTGTGAGGATGAGGGATGGAAAAGGTCTAGTTTAGCCCTCACCACTCTCCCTTTGGTTTCTCATTGGAGGCTTTATTACCTAATCGATAGATTTTACAGGAAACTATCTGCATGTTTTAACTCATGTGTTAAAAGAAGCCTTCAACAGAACACAAATACAGGTAATACCATGTTCCTAATACCCAACATAGTAGCTGATGGATAGTAGAAGCTCAGTAGGCATTTCCTAAAGAATATGACTAAATTGGAATATATTTTTGTTGATTCCAAGAAGGTTATGTAAAAATATAAAATATTTTTATATCTATCTACATATACAGTTATATAAAAATAAAAGCACTTCCTCATAAAAAGAACAGTCACTTTGTCCGTGCTCCTGCATACTTTAAAGAAGAAACTTTGGAATCCCAGGTGGTTCTCTTTTTGGACTTTCTAAAGGGCTGAAGTCTATGGGATTCATAGAAGTGTAAGTAGTTATTTTTCACAGTTGCATTGTAGACATTAATTTATTAAGATGAATTTCTTTGATGAATTTATCTAATCTCCATTCACTTTTCCTATGTATAGTTTTGAAGTAACAAATCAGACCTTTTATTCTTTAGCTATATTTTATATTATTGTACGTTTCACATTGAACATCCTTTATTGAGGCCATTAATTTGAATAGGAATATGGTTTTCCTTCATTAGAAAGAGATATTGAAGTATTGTGCCCAGTAGGTAAATTGAGGCAAAATGGCATTTACTGAAATGCTTACGTCCTCATATAATTTCTATGCCAAAATCAAAACTAAAACCTGTATTACAGATTTTCTAGTTATATTTCCTCTTAATATGGCTGTACTAATAGCAATTAGTTAGCAGTTTCTCTTACATGACTGCACTAATGATTAAGTTGTTGGACATACATTTTTTAACACCACCAGTGAAGCAACTGAAAATAACTGAATATACAGTATGAAAATGCTGTTTTAATATCCAGTTCTGTTTCATGTTTATAATTAATAGAAATGTAATCATAATATGTGTTCTGTGAATCCCAGAGAATATTTTGCCACAATCTTTGCATGGAATCTGTGCCTATTTTGCTCTCCCTATGTTAGCTGTGTGGCACTTCAGTTGACCTGTGTGGCAGAGTCATGCTAGATCAGAAGTAATATGTCCAAGGTGGTATGAATCACTGTGGTGTCTAAGACAATATATATACCCAGAGGCAACTCTTGGGACAAAATGTCAAGAAGAATTAAGTTCCTGTGTATAACAGTTCTTTCTTCGCCATCCTTTTCTGTAGCACTCATTATTTCCTGAGATAGCCAGAAAGGGAAAATTAAGAGAATATAAGTCATAAAATTTGAAATTCTGCTTAAAAAATAAAAAAGGATTCTTATTTGTAGGCCATGATTTAATAGATGTGGAATTTTCTCATAAAGTTCCCTTTACACTACATCAACCTAACCATTGTTAGGTTGTTTTGTTTCATAAGCTGAAGTCTTACTTTAATTATTCAAGAAATAGAGGCTGGGTGCCGTGGCTCATGCCTGTAATCCCAGTGCTTTAGGAGGCCGAGGTGGGCAGATCACTTGACATCAGGAGTTTGAGACCAACCTGGCCAACATTTTTAGCTCTCACATAGGAGAAAGAACTAAATATTTGTTTTTCTATTCCTGGCTTATTTTACTTAACGTAATAAGCTCCAGTTCCATCCTTATTGCTAGAAATGACAGGACTTCAAACTTTTTTATGGTTGCATGTGTGGCTGAATAATATTTCATTGTATATATATGTCACATTTTCTTATCCACTCATCCATTGATGGACACTTAGGTTGATTTCCATATTGTAGCTGTTATGAATAGTGTTACAAGAAACATGGGAGTGCAGGTATCAGTTGAATGTATTGATTTCCTTTCTTTTGGCTACATACCCAGTAGTGGAATTGGGAATTGGTGAATCATCCTGTAATTCTATTTTTAGTTTTATGGGGAACCTATATAGTATTTTCCATAGTGGGTGTACTAATTAGAATTACCACCAATAGTATTTGAGGAATCCCCTTTCTACACGCCCTCACTGGCATTTGTTATTGTCTGTCGTTTTGAGAAAAGCCATTCTAAATGGGGTAAGATGATATCTCAGTGTAGTTTCATTTGCATTTCCCTGATCATTATTGGTATTGAGCATTTTTCACATACCTGTTGACCACTAATACACTTTTTTTGAGAAATGTCTACTCAGATCTTTAGCTCAGTTTTAAATTACATGGTTTGTTTCTTTACTTCTGAGTTGTTTGAGCTCCTAGTTATTAATTCCTTGTGAGATGGATGTTCACAAATATTTTCTCCCATTCTCTGCATTGTTGATTGTTTCCTTTGCTGTTCAGAAGCTTTTTAGCTTAATGTAATCCTGTTCTATTTTTGCTTTAGTTGCCTGTGCTTTTAAGGTCTTCTTACACCTTTTCCCAGACCAATGTCCTGGAGCGTTTCCATGAGGTTTTCTTCTAGTAGTTTCATAGTTTGAGGCCTTAGATTTAAGTCTTTAATACATTTTGATTTAGATATACGGTGAGATATAAGGGTCTAGCTTTTCATTTCTGCATATGAGTATCCAGTTTTCCCAGCACCATTTACTGAAGCGATTGCCCTTTCCCCATTGTATGTTCTTGACGCCTTTGTCAAAAATGAATTGAATGTAAATGCATAGATTTATAGCTGAGTTTCTATTCTGTTCCATTGGTCTGTGTGTCTGTTTTTATGCCAGTGCCATGCTGATTTGGTTAGTATAGATTTGTATTATATTTTGAAGTCAGGTAGTGTGATGTTTCTAGCTTTGTTCTATTTGTCTGGGATTGCTTTGGCTCTATGTTATGTTCAGGTGCTTTTTATGAACTGTAATTGAACAGTTGTACATGTGAACTTTGTGCTAAGTGTGACTGGTGTTTTAATTAAGAAATGAGGCAGTACTAAAAGTTTTATTTCAGTGTGCTTTTTCTATGTATAACCCTAATTTTACCAGTGAAACCTTAATTTTTTTGTAATCCCAATTAATTTATAGGAAGGAGACAGAATATATTTTTCCAATATTATAATTCTAAGGTTTTAGAGATTTTGAGACGAAATCTCTGAACTTCCTATAATAATCTTAAGGATTTACTGTTGCCTATAAAACTACCATTCTCACTAGAAAATTTTGAATCTTATCCTTTTCCAGCTTCCTTGGAAAAGAGTAGTGATGCATTCATTAAGTATTGAAATCTGAAATAAGTAATTGTGAACTTTCTGTAATCTAGTCTAAACTTATTTTTCCTGGTCAATCAAGGATTCCACACGTGGTGGGTAACAAAATGCTTTTTGGAAAGAACACCACTTTTGCTTTTAGCTAGCAATATGCAACTGGACTTAAGTTGCTTTATATGTAAATGAAAATATTTGGCTAAATAAGAACCGTTGACACACTCACTATTCTAGCATAGTGTTTTCATGGTCAACAATATTATTTCAAAAGAATACACAACTCAGCATGGTTTCTGATGTTTTCCTCTCTCTTTATTATAGACACTGTTAAGAAGGAATGTTCCTGAGAAGGGGGCAAAGTTTATGTATATTCATAGGTAAATGTGTTGGTGATTGACATTTGGCCCCAGTGAAAGGGAATTTAAACAAAAAATTTTACCATATTAAAATGAAGACACATAGCCTTCTCCTATGAAACATTGGTGGTTTTGAGTCATAGTTTATATTTGCTTTATTTTAAACTGATAAATGTGTATATTTTATCTGCTCATGTCTGAATCCACAGGATTGTAACTAAATGGTTCTATCTGACTTGAATTCCTTTTTTCACTTCAGAAAAAGGTTAAGAAGGAAAAATTCAAAATTCAAATAAAAACAAGGGAGAGACTAAATCCTTAGAGTTACCTGTTAGATATTGTGGTGATTGTAGATCCTCAGAGTTTGAAAGTGGACTCATAGAAGTTTTCAAAGACTGACCAGGTTAGATGTTCTTCCAAGTTAATATTTTCATTGTAGCACCATTTTATAAAGAAAAGACTGCTCTTCTGCATTTCCCTTGTTCTGTTTCAGAAGTTTGTAATAGAAGAATGTTCGTAAGAAGGGTAGAGAGATTGTTCAATGTATGTGCATTTTTATGTAGATATATTGATAGTTGGTCTCTGACCTAAGGGCTCCCTAGCCTCTTAAAAAAAAATCAGCCCATCAAAATGATAGTGCAGAGTCATCTGTGTTCTCTGAAACTTTGCCAGTCAGAAATACCAATTGCACATGCTCTTCATTTTAACTTATAAATCAATAAACCCTGTCTACAAGAATCTGAATCTTCTTGGAGTGCATCTGAATATGCTTTCTGCTACTCAAGCAAGATTATCACAGGAAGGAGGGAGGTCAAGAGAACAGAGAAAAATAAAAGCAGCAAATAATTGAGTGTATAGGAAACAAAAAAGTTGGGTGTTTTTGTTTAACAAAAATGATGCAAGTCATTTCATTTAAAGTGTATTCAGAATGAGTATAAATTATTAAAAAGTTCATTAGTAAGAACCTTTAAGAAATATATTAGCAGTTTTACATGTAAAAAACAGTTTTATTCTTTTGGAAAATTTCAGTTACACATAGCATATTGACAGTTGGGTAAAAGCACAAATAAATAAAAGTAGTTTAAAAGCAAGTCAAAACTAATGATCAAGTGGCAGTTTGTTTCTATAATACCAATAATTGAATATTTGTATCATTAAAAGCTAAATTTGGTTATGAAAATAAATGTTTATCGTACAAATTTAGGCAATATAAATATATATGAAAACAGGAGGAAATAGATAGAAGTAAACAGGTAACTCTCTGAAGTGCAAGTTCATAATGTAGACTGTCTTGGCTGGACCTGTTACAGGAAAGAGGTCCCAATCCAGACCCCAAGAGAGGGTTCTTGGATCTCACACAAGAAAGAATGCAGGTGAGTTAGTAAAGTGAAAGCAACTTTATTGAGAAAGTAAAGGAATAAAATAATGGCTACTCCATAGACAGAGTGGCCCCAAGGACTGCTGGTTACCCCTTTTTATGGTTATTTTTTAATGACATGCTAAACACAGGGTGAATTATTCATGCCTTTCCATTTTAGACCATATAGGGTAACATCTTGACATTGCCATGGCATTTGTAAACTGTTCGTGGCACTGGTGGGAGTGTAGCAGTGAGAAAGAGGAGAGATCACTCTCATTACCATCTTGGTTTTGGTGGGATTTAGGCAGTTTCTTTACTGCAATCTGTTTTATCAGCAAAGTCTTTATGATCTATATCTTGTGCTGACCTCCTATTTTATTCTGTGACTTAGAATGCCTTAATCATCTGGGAATACAGCCCAGTAGGCCTCAGCCTTATTTTACACGGCCCCTATTCAAGATGGAGTCACTCTGGTTCACTCACCTATAACAGACCTACTTACTCCAGGTATTTAAGCAACCATGAGAAAGTCAGCATGACTAAAAACAGTGAGCAAGTGTGAGGCTGGCACAAGATGAAACTGGTGAGTTATCAGGGACCAGAAAATATTTAGGGTCTTTTATGCAGTGACCAGGAGTTCAAACTTAAATCTAAGTGTTGTGGGCAAGTTTTTAATAGGAAACTTATTGTATAGTTTATTATTTTTTAAATCAGGCTGCTGTGTGTAGAATGTTCAAGAATTATATGAGTGGATGAGGAAAAGCCAATTAGAAACACAGTGCTTGAACTGGGCAGTAAAAATGAAAGTGGGAAATGGTTTGATTAGAGAGAAATTTTGGAGATATAATCAAGTATGTGTGCATGTGTGTGCACATCCATATTTGGAAGGGTGGCCTTTGGGAGAGAAAGGGTCGCTACCTTCCTTCCTTCCTTTTTTCCAAAAAAAATAAAAAAAAAAATCATTGTGATAAAGAATATAACCTATGTCACCATGGCAGTTGGTCACAGTCTAGTAGATATAAACTCTGTACCAAGACTACAAAGAAAGGTGCTATAGTCTGGTACCTCCACTTTATACTAGCTAAATAAATACTGTTTGTATATTGAGTGGTACTGAACCAAGAGGCATCAGTATCTAAAGGATGTATGTTTAAGGCCCTTAAAATGCACTTAAGGGAATGTTGGTAAGTGTTTTAATCTGTTCAGGCTGCTCCAATAAAATACCGTAGACTCTGATTTATAAATGGCAGCTTACAGTCTAGGAGTGAGAGAAATCTACAGTCAAGGTGCCAGTAGATTCAGTGTCTGGCAAGGGCTACAATGGTTGGCTGTCTTCTCACATGGTAGATGTGGTGAGGGAGCTCTCTAGGGCCTCTTTTACAAGGGCAGGAATCCTGCACATGGGGCTCCACCCTTATGGCCTAATTGCTTCTCAACGGCTCCACCTCCTAATACCATCACGCTGGGAATTAGGTGTCAACATATGTATTTGCGGGTACATAAACATTTAGTCTATAGCAATGGGTTTCTTAGTAGAAATTGTATTTGAATTTTAAGGAGTGAGGAGAGTAGTTGAGATTATTTTTCCCTTTGGGTAGGGGGTGAGATGGATATTCAGACATCAGTAAGTATATGGCAGGAAGAAGGTAAAGTATGTTAATGAGAACTTGACCTGTTCAATAAATTTCAAGTAATTCACAGAATGAGTATAGGAAAGGAGTAATAAAGTGGGCTAGACCCTCAAGACTGCATATTATCAAGTTTAAATTTTATCCATCGCTTTCATGCAGTGTCACTGATGTTTTTTCTGCCCCTCAAATACTTTCAAGTTCATTCCAGTCTCAGAGCATTCATGCATAGGGTTCAGTTTGCCTGTGAAATTTTTCCTCCCAAATGCGTACTGTCTTCTCCTCAGGTCTTAACCCTGACCTGATCATCCCCCACTCCACACATACCCCTGTCACTCTCTAATCCAGAATCTCTTTCTAAGCGGTTTTTTATGATACTTTTCTCTGGTATTTTTACATAGATTCACTTGCTTTTGTGTTTGTCTCCTCCACTAAAATGTGAGCTTTATGAGGCAGGGATGTACTCAGTCTTATTTATGGTAGCATTCCCAGTGCAAGGCCAGTACCAATATATGAATGATCTGTAAATATTTGTTGAATAAATAAATGAACCTATAGAACAAAGAAGGAAAATTAGGTTCTTGCAAAGTGCCCTTAATCATTTTTACTTTTACTCTGTTGTCTTCTCCTTTACATAATCTTTAAGAGTGGACTGATGATGGTTCATTTTGTTTGCAAAAAAGGAAACATGCTCAGTTGCTCTGGGAGCTGGGTGTTTATGGTAGGAGAGTAACAACAGCAACAAAAAAAGCCCAGGAGATCATCACTCTGGACCACAATGCCTTAGAAGAAGGGAAGAGTATGGCAGGCTTTAAGGGAACCTTTCTGGACCAACAGTTTTTTTAAACTGGTGATCTCAGTCATCTTTTCTTTACAGAAGTTGGAAATTGTTGTTTTTTGCTGACTTAGATATCTACCTCCTGCTCCTATGTTCTGTAAAAGCAAATATCCTTCAATGAGTCTGCTCCTTAACTGTCTCCCCTGGCCTCCTCCTCAGCCACTGGTGTCTCGCATGTTAAGCCTATTTATTGCAGTCTTTGAGTTAATCATCAACCCTGAGCTACTTGGGTGTGGTCAGATGAGCAGAATGATGTGGTTTAAATGATTATAACCTTCTGTAGAAAAGCCTCCCTCTGGATACTAGCTCACATGTCCACAGAGCTGCATAAGGATGTGTCAAGCTCTAAGAGTTCTGCAGGTTGTCTAATACAATCTTTTTTTTTTTTTTTTTTTAAGTTGAGGGCTTTTGAGGCTCTGTTTTTAGAGCATGTTACTGGGAGTTATTATCTTCTTCCTGAAATTCACCTAGTGTTGGTGAGCTCTCGGTTGTTCACCACTTGAAGAAAAGTTCCGCCTCCTCCTTTCCTGCTTCCCGAGATAATACCAGACATGCAGCAGGGATCATCCTGAAACTTATATCTACCATGTCAGGAGCCTCTTCTCTGCCAGTCTCATTCCCTGTAGGTTGCATAGAATGACTAACCTGGTTTAGGGAAACCTGAACTAAGAGTCTGTAAACTAGATTTTTGTTCCATTTTTGCTTCTAATTTGCTGTTGACTTTAGACAATTTATTTTAGTATTTAGTTTTATGATGTGAAAAGTAAGGTGGTTAGACTAGGTAATAATACTCTTTAGAATTGTGTGATTGTCTTCTTTTTCTGTCTTTAACAAAGATGAAAAGATAGCTCAGGGCTGTGCTTCTGAAACGGGATTCCTTACATCCCTGGGAATAGCTGTTTGCCAGGGGTCTGCCAAGTATATGGTATTTTTTCTACTGAAGCATTGACCTTAAAGATTTTGGGGAAACTTTTTTTTTTAAAGAAATGTATAACAGAACATAATGTTAAATTTGCATGGATTTTCAAGTAACACATGAATTTTATAGTTATTTTATATTCGGTAGCCTATAACACCTTTTTAATAAAGGTGAAAAAACCTTCTAAAAGACATTATCATATCTTTCATCCTTGATTCATGATTCACTAATACTCCAGTAGGCAGTGCCAAAGAGTGACTAGTCAGTGATTATGAAGATGGAGGAAGGCATCTCTGCCTGATCTTGTTTTTATATGAGCTGTGACAGTGCTATTTCCTTTATTTGAGTCATCATTGTTTATAAAAATAATGTAGGCGTCTCTGAACAAAATTTTAAAAATTATTGATGGGGAGTGTTCCCTTTGTGAACAGTTAGATCTTTTTTTTCCACCAATTTGTCTGCTTCTGTTGTAGCAGATGGCTTCCATGCCGTGGTTCCTTTACTCCTCTCTGAAGACCAGCAAAAGAATGAAAAAGTCATGCTTTCTTAGAAAAAGCCCTGCAAGGCGTGATGGCAGGGGAATCCCAGCACCTAGCATCCCAGGCTCATCCTGGTCATTAGGACCTGATTCTTAGATTGTGGACTTGTATCAGGAAACGTGCACATGTTAATTTAAAAGGAATTTAGTTGGTAAGATGACAGGCAGCACTTATTTCACTGTAATTTTCTCAAAAGCAAGTTTGGCAGTGGTGGGCGTTGGTCATGGTGTTTTGCACATGTACCCACAAGAATGTGATTCCCAAATTTGGCTAGAGTTTGGATGTCACACCTAGGAAATTTATAGAAAAAATAAAATACATGTTTTATGGTTCTACCTAAGAGTTATGAAAGCAAAATTTCGTAAAATTTTTATGGATATGAATATTTTTTTAAAGTTCCCACTGGATGGAAGATCATGCCCAGTTGTATTGTTATCTTTAAGTTCACCTATTTCATGGACTGACTATAGGCTGTTTGAAGGCAGGATGCTTTCCCTTGTTTTCTTCTGAAACTGCTGTGCCCAGCACTTACAGAATGTTCAAGTCCCATTTGATGAATGAATGGATGTGTTATTCTTGTGATCAGTTTCCCAGGATAAACCATCTACATCTTCTGATATCTTGTAAAACTAATTATTTTTTAATGTGGCTGTGTTTAGATTTTAAATTGAGCCTCAGAGGTGAAAGGCCAGCATATTACTGACAGTCCATTTATCTAGTAGGCAGCACTGTCTTCTAAGTTATTGCCTTGGGGAAGCCCATTGCGTTAGAGCAATAATATCAGCATCATGAATAGATACTAATCTATATTGTAGCAATCACTCTTCTTGCCCTGCTTAGAAGACACAGTGGTTGATGCTTCTACAATTAGCTGTTCAGTTCATTGAAGTTTGAAAGTTTATATGAAATTTATCAGTGATTTTCTAATAGGATTCTACTCGAATTGACTTTTTTAAAAAGCACGTGTCACTTGGCATGTGTCACTCTTAGTGGTACTGAATTCAGATTTGAAAGGAAATCTTGTTTCAGGTCCCCCTTTTAAAAACACTTCTGTATTGTTTTGGGAAACTCTAGCATTCTACAACATACCTACATGTAGCTTTTGTTTTATTTAACTAGAAACACATGACTATTGGTAGAGTACAACTATCATTTTAATATTGTTAATGTGTTTGTTAATCCTTCCTGCATAAGTTTGACTTGGAGATCTTGTCTGATTTAAGACCAAGCACAATTACTAGTGTGAACAAAAGTTAATAAGCAAAATTGTCAAGTTATATATTAAGGGCATAGTTAGCTGTACAACAAAGCATTTGTTGTAGGGGATGAAACAAGGAAAAATAATTAAATATCTGGCAGGAGGTCTAATTTTGGCTTAGTATTTTAATTATATTCCCTTGAATAAATATAATTGATTACATAAAACTTTTAGGAACTTCTAAGATTGCCCAAATACGTATGTTGAAAGGACGTATGATTATTTTGCATTTAATGTCTGAAGGTAGTTGCAATATAAATATTCAGATTTCAGTGAACAACACTGTAACTCAGCTAACACATCTGTTGTAAATACAGTTCTGGAGTGGAGAGAAACTAAACAATTGTTAGGTCTGTGTTTTCCCAAGAAGAGAGAAGCAGGTTTCTGGGATTACTTGTAAGTCTATAATATAATGAAATGTGTGTATTTCTTGTCAATTTTTAAGGAATATGACTACTTCCAATTAATCAGTGTCAGTGAGGAAACTTAAGAGTTCAACTTTTATGGTTTATGCTACTTTGCATCTCAGAAGCCTTGAAGTATGGCAGCCGAGGGAAAAAATACGAATGCAGTTTTTTAAGGAACTAGGGATTTTAAGCCTGAACAAATTTTGAAAGACTAACCTATAAAAGAAGATTTCTCATCTTCAGCATAATTCCAGATGGAAGGCAGTAGGTCAATGGAGAGAAGTTACATAGAATTTTAAAGTAAATTTCAAGACCTTACTAATAAACTCTATGCAACAATGACTGAGTTGTCATGGGGACGTGTGGTGAATGTTCTCTCCTGGACGTTTTTAAACAGAGGTTAAAACCTGCCAAAGGCATGTTTTCTAGGGGGAGAAGAAAACCTACATTAAGTTAATACTAAATGGCTATTTGAAATATAAACATCTGTAAATCTAATTTATTCTCCATTGATCCTGTTTGTGAAGTGTGATGCCTGCTGTGGCAGTAGACTGTGTTAAATTATATTGATGATTGAGTGTTGATGTCAAGTTTAACCCATTTCCTCTTATTTTAATTGGAATTTTTTATCTTTCAGTTAATGTGTGTTCATATTCTTAGCAATGTAATTGTGCCTTTTTCATAAGAGGAAGAATATTAAGGGACATTTTGGAAATCAGCCATTTATCTCACCTGTATTGTAGAACACCTACTATATGCTAAAATCAGAAACAAAGGGCAAGGTGTCAGAATTCATTATATCGCTGTGCCCTTGTTTCATTCCTTTTATCCTTTGATCTCTGTAGCTCTGACAGCAGCTCATACTGAAATGGGAAGTGCCGACAATCAGAAATAAATCACCAAAGATCACCCTGACAAATGACCAAAAAAAAAAAATACATTCCATTATAAACTCACAATTCCTTCCACAAAAAAAACATAGGAGTTGAAGAAACACTGTACTTTGTAAGTTGATTATGGCTCAACAGAGGTTAGTAACAATGTTTTGGTGGCTACTACCTGGGCTTAACCATACTTCTTGGCAAGAGTTACACATTTTTGCTTTGGGGATGAGGTCAGCAACATACCTATGCTAGTGTGATACTAGGTGAACTTCCTAAATGAAGCTCATAACCAAGAAGAAAGCAATACCAGAAAAGATAGAGTAAATAAAAAACTTAGGAATAAGTGGGACTAGAAAAGCAAAGTATATCATTCTTGCTTTGTAGCATAGCTAGGTCCTATTACTTAACCAGAGTATACTGGTAAATGTACCCTTTGTAATGTTAAAGATTATTTTACATGTTGTGAGCATTTTGTGGGCATTACAGTCCATCTAAAAAAAGACATATGAGGCAGCATTGCTCCATGCCTAACACCTTACAGCCTCTTATGGAGCCTGGGCATTTCTATATTTTAATCCCTAATATATATTTGGGTGGTGAAATGTCATCAAAATTAATTTTTTTCTTAACACTCTATGAATTTTCAGTCATTTCTTCCTAATAATGATTGACTTGGGCATGTTGACAATAAAGGGACTGCTCTTTCCACCATTTGTCACATGGCGCTGCTCCCTTTAATCCCTGTGGCTCTTGGCAGCAGAAAACTGCAGTGAAGGCCAGGGCTCAGGACTGACCCCAGTGTCTGAGACCACATCAGCTATTTGAGGTTTGAAAACTCTTCTTTCTTGACTTCCGCCTTTATTTAAAAGCTGTCAGAAAAACAAAATTACACAGGGGGTCTTCCAGATGAGATGCTTTCCTTGCCCTAGATCTACTCAATAAAACAGAGGTGAACTGCAGTTCTCTCCCTCAAACATGGAGTTAACTATCATGCAAACCAGACTTCATTTAAAAAATTATCAGGTGGATCATGAGGTCAAGAGATTGAGACCATCCTGGTCAACATGGTGAAACCCCACCTCTACTAAAAATACAAAAATCAGCTGGGCATGGTGGTGCGCACCTGTAGTCCCAACTACTTGGGAGGCTGAGGCAGGAGAATTGCTTGAACCCAGGAGGCGGAGGTTGCGGTGAGCTGAGATCGCGCCATTGCACTCCAGCCTGGGTAACATGAGCGAAACTCCATCTCAAAAAAAAAAAAATTATTCTACTTTATATTGCATCCTCTTCCACCTGCTGGAGTTCTTAATCACTTGTGTGTGTGGGATATTTAGGTTTCATTTTAAATTAGCAGTAGCAACTCAATAGAATATGTGAAATAAGCTCTCTATACTCAAGGCATTTGCAGTGTATGGAGAACAAGTCTGTTAAACGTTTAACTGAGAGGAGTTACCTTATAGAGTGTTGTTTAGGGAAAAGTCAATGAAATCTACTGTTGGTGTTAGGGTGCAACCTTATAACATCTGGTAGAGAAATGCTTCATGACTGTGAGATTAAAATCATCCCTCCAGGGGTTCTGTGGCACAAGAACAGAAGCAAAGGAGGATGTAGCAACTCCTGACAAGCCTCGGCAGTCCTAGCATCTAAATTGGGGTGAAGAGCACAGTGTTTTTCAACCTTCTGCCTCCTGATTGGATTGATAAACAAGTGTTGTAAAACTTTTCTTGTCTGTTCAGTTTATAGCCACACTTATTTTTCTCCCTCCGGCATGGTTGTTCAAAAGAATTTTGAGGACTTTAATAAACTGTTTACTGAAGCATTTTATGTAGCTTTTGAGATTTTTCTAGATAACTTGGACATCTAGAACTGAATGACAGTCATTCATCCTTCTTTATATGTTTAATGCAGCATTTTCAGCCAGTTACAACTTCACTGTGGTTAATTATTAGAATAAAAAGTCCTGAAGGGTAATAAGCAAAGGCTTCATTCCTTAAATATGCAAAAAGTATCATGTTTATGAGTGGCCTCTCTTAGCAGGGAGCAGTTTCACCTGTAAATGAAAAAGTGACTGTGAGATTGTCCACTGTGACCAGTATTGCGGCAGTTAGACCCATGTTCAGTTGAAGCTGCTGGTCTCTCAAAAATGAAATATTGAACAGAAGCCTTCATTGCACATTCAAAGAAATACAAAGAGAAGGAATGGATCTGTATTTCAAATATCGTTGGTGCTATTGGCTTAGACATGTTCCCTTTATTGGGTCTGTTTTGCAAGCCTAAATTTGAGCCTGAAGAGTTTCTCCATATAAATGTCTGAAGTGTTGCAGTGGCACATCCATCACCTTTTTTGCTTTTGAATTACAAAGATAACCTTAAGATATGAGCCATATACTGGGCAGTGTGATACATACACAGAAAAGGTGAACCTCCTCAGTGATGAAATCAGCCAGTGCCCAAGAGGAAAGTAATAGGCAGAAAGGATAGAGTTGATGAAAAAATTGATTCTTTTCCATTAAACTGTACGTGATATGTTTTTTATGAAGCAGGCATCAGCTGAAGGAGAAATATTTTTTCAACTAAAAAGAGATTGATGGTGAGGGAGAGGAAAAGTATGTCGGGGATCAGGGGATAAATATGTGTCTTATTCTATTACCATCACATAATGAGAAAGTTGAAAAGCATTCTATTGTGGTTACTTAAAATGTTTACTTGGACTTGGTGATATTAACACTTTTTAATGTTAATAATAATAACGGCTTTTAAAAAAAGTACATATAGACTTCACACATCATTATTTTTTCAATTCTAAAACTTGTTTGGCTTATTTTCAGGTTTACCAAAGATGCAGGTCATTAGGAACTATTCTGGAACACCACCCCCAGCTCTTCATGAAGGACCCCCTTTACACCTCCAGGCCGGGGATACGGTTGAACTTCTGAGAGGAGATGCACACAGTCTGTTTTGGCAGGTACTGTTGTTACAGGAGAGGGTCCTGATCCAAGAGAGTGTTTTTGGATCTGTGCAAGAAAGAATTCAGGGCAAGTCTGCAGCGCAAAACAAAAGCAAGTTTATTAAGAAAGTAAAGGAATAAAAAAGCGGCTACTCTGTAGGGCAGCCCTGGGGGTTGCTGGTTGCCCATTTTTACGGTTGTTTCTTGATAATATACTAAACAGGTGGTAGGTTATTCATACCTTCCCTTTTTAGACCATATAGGGTGACTTCCTGATGTTGCCGTGGCATTTGTAAGCTGTCATGGTGCTGATGGGAGTGTAGTATTGAGAACGACCATCGGTCACTCTTGTGGCTATCTTGGTTTTGGTGGGCCGGTTTCTTTACTGCAGGCTGTTTTATCAGCAGGGTCTTTATGACCTGTATCTTGTGCGGACCTCCTATCTTATCCTGTTATTTAGAATGCCTTAACTATCTGGGAATGCAGCCCAGTAGGTTTCAACCTCATTTTACCCAGCTCCTCTTTAAGATGGAGTTGCTCTGGTTCACACGCCTCTGACACTATCCAAATTACGGTTTGTTAGATGTAACGGATGATTTATTACTGCTTAAAGAAAAATGACTCTTGTCTTTAGAAACTGCATGCTTTCAGCATCAGAAATTTTACATGATGTGGGGAAAATATTTTTTATTAACCTTTTCCATATTTACTAATGCCAAAGTGGCAACAAAAATCGGAACACTAGAGAAAAATACTATCAATGCTGTGGGGTCATAATTATTATTTTTATTAAAAACTCCTACTTTACCAAGGCGTTCTTCCCAAACCTAGGACCTGTGTGTATGATCTAATTTGCATGGCTTTAATATAGTAACAGTTCACTTCAGGGGAACTACGTTATTAGCTTGCCTGTGGCCATTTCTGACCATATTTACTTTCTGTCTACCGACAGTAATACCTGGAGTACTCAGAGGTGCTCTGGGTATTATTCATAAAATGTATGAAATGTGAAAAGCAAGTGAGCATGTTGATGTTTTCCCCATGGTGAAATCTCTCTTGGCCTGTGGACTTTAATTTGGTTGAAACTTTTTTTGAACTTTGGTAAATATGGTTTTATGTTAAGATTAAATAAAGTTGTTCATTATCAAATTTTGTGTGTATGTTAAAAATATTTCCCACTGATGTTGAGGAAAGAATTTGTTAAAAATCTATTGTGCATTGAGGGAAAATTGTGGCTCAACAGAACGATGATCACAGTGAAATGTGGTTAGAGGTAAAGAGAGATAAATCAGAGAAAAGACTGTTGGGTAATAATCCATTGTGCACATATGAAAGAGACAGCTATTTTATTAGCTTAAAACTATTTTATTGTCTGTTATTTATTTATATAAGAATGCTCAAAGGTTGAACATTTATCTCTAACCACTATTTCAACTGTGATAGCCAATGATTTTTCCAAAGCTCCACCATTCTTCTTAAGTAGCCTACTCCTCCCAAACTTCATCCTTCCCAGAAAAAGAAGAGGGAACAACAGACTGGAATTCCACTACCTCTTCAGACGACTCCTGCATCTCTCAGCCTAACCATAAATCGTACCTGCATTTGTAGCCATAAGGTTCTTCATATTCAAGACTTATCTTTCTTCTTGGATTTTTTATCCCATATTCCATCAGCTGGCTCTTGACTTCTAAATTGTAAACTTTATTCTCTTTACTGGCTCCTTTTCTGTAGTATATAAATATGCTCAAGCTCCTCCCATCTTAAACATTTGACTCATCCTTTGGTCTGGTTATGGCAGGCACTCTCTCACTGTCTTCCTCTCCTCAACCAAAGCTAAGCTTGTTGGGAAAGTAGTCTGTGCTCAGTTTCTACCACTCCGTGTCCTATTCATAAGCCAGTCTCCTGCACTCCTCCTTGGATCATTAGTGCCACTTTATATAAAAACAGCTTTGAGATGGATGGTAAACTGCACATAGTTTAAGTGTACAATTTGATAAGTTTGAACACACATATATAAGTGAAACCATCACTATAATCAGGATAATAAACACATCCAATATCATCCCTAAAAGTTTTTGTGCCCCTTGGCAGTCCCTCAGTCACGCTCTTACATGTTGCTTTGCTCTGCCTCTCCCAACAACCATCTGCAACCACTGTTCTGCTTTCAGACTAGAGATGAGTTTGCATTTTTTTTAGAATTTGATGTGCATCACATAGTATATATTATTTTTTGTATGGCTTATTTTACACAACATGATTATCTTGAGATTCCATCACATTGCTATGTGTACAAATGGTTCTTTTTATTGCTGATTATCATTCCATGTGTGGAGATAGCGCAGTTTGTTTACCTGTTAGCCCGTTGATGGACTTTCAGGTTGCTACTAGTTTTTGGCTATTGCAAATAAAGTTTCTATGAACATTCAAGTATAATTCTTTATATGGGCCCAATGCTTTTATTTTTCTTCTTTTTTTTATTGTAATTTAAGTTCTGGGGTATATGTGCGAATCTTGCAGGATTGTTGCATAGGTATACACATGCCGTGGTGGTTTCCTGTCCCCATTCCCCCGTCACCTACATCAGACATTTCTCCCAGTGTTATCCCTCCCCAACCTCCCCACCCCCTGCTGTCCTTTCCCTAGCCCGCCACCCCACAACATACCCCAGCGTGTGATGCTCCCCTCCCCGTGCCCATGTGTTCTTATTGTTCAACACCCGCCTATGCTCTTAGGGCTAATACCATGAGGGGAATGTATAGATCATATGTAGATATACGTTTAAGTTTTTGAGAAATTACCAAATTGTTTTTCAAAGTCCCTATACCATGTTACATTTCTCCCAGCTGTATATGAGAGTTCTAGGTGCTTCTTATCCTTGCCAACATTTGGTATGGTCATTTTTTTGTTTTCTTTTTTTTAAATACAGAGTCTTGCTCCATTGCCCAGGATAGAGTGTAGTGGTACAGTCCTAGCTCACTGTAGCCTCAAATTCCTGGGCTCAAGTCATCTTCCCATCTCAGCCTCCTAAGTAGTTGGAACTACAAGCATGTGTCACCATGCCTGGCTAATTTTTTAGAGACAGTATCTAGCTAAGTTGCCCAGGCTGCTCTTGAACTCCTGGCCTTAAGCATCCCTCCCACCTCAGCCTGCTGAGTAGCTAGGATTACAAACATGAGCTAGTCTTTGAAATTTTATTTATTCTAGCAGGTATATAGTAGTGTCACATTGTGGTTTTGATTTGCATTTCGTTAATCATTAATTTTTCATTAATAATCTTAAACATGTTTTTGTGTGCTTATTTACCATCTGTATAACTTTGCTGGTGAAGTGCTTGTTCAAATACTTTGTCAGATTTTTTAATGAGTCATGCATATTTTATTATTTAGATTTGAGTGCTCCCTAGATATTTTGGGTAAAAGTACCTTACAAAATATTTTATTTCTATATGTTTCTTCTAACCTGTGGCTTGTTTTTTTTTTTTATTCTCTTGATAGGGTTGTACATAGATTGGAAATTTTTACCTTTGATATAGTCCAGTTTGTTAATTTGCTCTTTATATAGCTCAAGCTAATGGTATTACATCTTAACAAATCTTTGCCTACCCCAAAGTTACAAAGACATTCTCCTTTGTAATCTTCTAGAAACTTTATAGTTTTAGGTTTTACATTTAGGTTTATGATTCATTTTGAGTTTTGTTTTGTATATGGTACTAATGTCAGGATTTTTTTGCATATGGCTATCTAGGTGTTCCAGCAGCATTTGTTGAAAAGGCAATTATTTCTGCACTGGATTGCCACTGTACTTTTGTAGATAATGGGTTATCCATATATATGTGTGTATACGTATATATATGTGACTGTATATATATCTTTATATGTGTGTGTACACATATATATGTATATGTATCTATATATGTGTATATATATATCTTTATATATGTGTATATTTGTGTGTATACATATATATCTTTATATGTATATGTAGATCTGCTTCTGGAGTCCATTTTGTTCCATTTATTTCTTTTCCCATCTTTATACCAATGTGATGCTGTCTCAATTTCTGCAGCTAATAAGATGTCTTGAAGTCAGACAATGTTAGTCCTCCAAATTTGTTTTTTTCCTTCCTTCGTAGGTGTTTTGGGTTTTCTGGTCCTTTGCATGTCGTATGAATTTTGCAATCACCTTCTCAACTTTAAACCTTGTCACCAATAAAAAAGCTTGTTGAGAATTCGATTGGGATCACATTGAATTGTAGATCAATATAGGACAATTGACAGCCTAACAATATCGAGTCTTCTAATCACTGAAGATACTATACTCCTCATTTATTTAGGTATTTAATCCTCAGCAGTGTTTTGCAGTTTTCAGAGTTAAGGTCATAGACATCTTTTGTCATATTTGTCTGTAATTATTTCGCATTTCATTTTCATGGTATTATAAATGAGTTTTATAATGTTAATTTCTGTTGTTTATTGGGAGATATAGAAATTCAATTGATTTTTGTAGGTTGATCTCTTACTCTTTAACTCTTATTAAACTCACTAGTTCTTGTAGCTTTCCTTGTGTAGATTGCAGCAGATTTTTAAATATAGACATCATGTTGCCAATGAATAAACAGTTTTAATTCTTTCTTTGCAATCTGATTGCCTTTTAATTCTCTTTCTTGACTTGTAGCAATGCCTAGAATGTCCAGTAAAATGTCAAATAGAAGTCATGAGAGAGTATATCCTTGCCTTATTCCTGATCTTAGAGGAAAAACATTAAGTCTCTTTCCATTAAGTATGTTGTTATCTATAGTTTCTCATAAATGCCTTTCATTTGAGGACATTGCCTTCTAGTCATAGTTTTCTGCAAGTTTTCATCAGTAATAAATGTTGGATTCTGTCAAATGCTCTTTTTGCATCCATTGAAATGATGATATAATTTTTTGTTTTTATTAATGTGGTGAATTTGATTGATTTTCATATGTTAAATCAATATTTCTTTTCTGTGATTAAATTTCCAAATGGCAATGATATATTATCCTTTTTATACATTGTTTTATTTTCTTATAATACCTTTGTCTGGTTTGGGTAATAATGAAATGTTCAAAGAATGAATTGGGAACTATTCCCTTCTCTTCAATTTTCTTAAAGAGATTTCTAGAATTGGTATTATTTCTTCCTGAAATGTTTCATAGAATTTACTAGGGAAGCTGTCTAGACCAAGAGTTTCCTTAGTAGAAGTTGGGTTTGTTTTTGTGTTTTGTGTTTTGTTTTGTTTTTGTCTTTTGAGACGGAACTCGCTCTGTCGCTCAGGCTGGAGAGGCTGGAGTACAGTGGCAGGATCTTGGCTCATTGCAGCCTCTGCCTCCAGGTTCAAGCAATTCTTGTGCCTCAGCCACCTGAGTAGCTGGGGTTACAGGCGAGCGCCACCACTTCCAGCTAATCTTTGTACTTTTAGTAGAAACAAAGTTTCACCGTGTTGCCCAGGCTGGTCTCAAACTCCTGACTTCAAATGATCTGCCCCAAAGTGCTGGGATTACAGGCATGAGTCAGTGTGCCTGGCCTAAAAGTTTTTTAAAAAACACAAAAAATTATAAAACAAACGTAGGGCTATTTAGGTTATTTGCTTCTCTTTGAGTGAGTGTTGGTAGTTTGTGGATTTCAAGGAATTTGTTCATTTTATCTAAGTTGTCAAATTTAATGGCCTGAATTTTTATTCATGATATTCCTTCATCATCCTTTTAATATCTGTAGAAACTGTAGTTGTATTATCTGTCTCATTCCTGTTATCAGTAATGTATCATTTTTGCCTGGTCAACCTGACTAGATAGGTATACATTTTATTGATCTTCTAATAGAATCAGCTTTTGGCTTTATTGGGCCTATTGTTTTTTCCCCCATATCATCAATTTCTGCTCTAGTTTTTATTACTTTCTTTCTATTTTGGGGGGCTTAATTTGCTCTTCTTTTGCTGGTTTGTTAAGGTAGTGTGTTTGCTCACTGATTTGTGTACTTTCTTTTGCTATTATAGGTAGTACTGCAAATTTCTTTCTAAGCGTTACTTTGCTGTCTTCCCCTAATTTTGCAGGGCTGTGTATTTTCATTTTCAGTCAGTTCAAAATACAGATGGTCCTTGACTTATGATGGTTTGATTTTTCAACTTTACCGTGGTATAAAAATGATACACATGCAGTAGAAGCTATACTTGGAATACCCATGCGACCATTCTGTTTTTCACTTTCAGTACAGTATTCAATAAATTATATCAGTTATTCAATACTTTATTATAAAATAAACTTTTTGTTATATAATTTTGCCCAACTGAAGGCTAATATAAGTGTTTTGAGCATGTTTAAGGTAGGCTTGGTTAAGCTATGATGTTCAGTACAGTAGATGTATTAAATGCATTTTTGGCTTATGATATTTTCAATATTCAATGGGTTTATCAGGGGATGACTCCATTGTAAGTCAAGGAGCATCTGTACTTTCTAATTGTTCTTTCATTTTTTCCTTATAGGTAACTTAGAAATACATTAATTAGCTTTGAAATATATAGGGATTGCCCAGACATATTAAGAATTATTTTATGGCCTTAAATATGATCTATCTTGATAAATTTCCTCTGTGTACCTGAAGAGAATGTGCCTTATGCTTTTTGGGGTAGTATAGTCTACAAATGTAAATTACATCAAAGTAATTGATAGTGTTATTCAAGTGTTATATATCCTTATGGATTAATGACATGACCTCCACTTCATCCACCCTCCTATATTCAAGTGTGAAATCTTTGTACGTACCATTCCTTCCTCTCACTTGCCCCTTTCCGCATCTCTCTAGTCATTGAATCCTTCTCATTTTATCTCTGAAATCACTCTAAATGCATTTCTTTCTCTCCATCTCCACTGTAGAGTTTCTATTTCTGACCAGCTGTTGCATGACATCTGAGATTACCTTCTATCTGATCTACTCAGATACCTTCTAATGGATCTCCTCACCTCTGAAATCTTATGGTTTGTCACAGCCATAATCTACACCACTGCAACATTCAGATGCAGTTCCATAATTCCTTGTTGAAGTTTTTCATTGCCTTCCTTCTAACCAGGCAGAATTCCCTCTTATTTATTCTTTCCTTATAATAATAATGACAACAATAGCACTAACAACTAATGTTCACTATACATTTTTATGTACAAAGTAGAGGCTTAAGAATACTTTATATTTATTAATACATATGATACTAATGAAAATTCTATGGAATGAATTACTGTTATTATCCTCGTTTTATGGATGAGTGAACTGAGGCGCTGTGAGATTGAGTAGCCTGCGCAAGGACATACAGCTAGTAACTTGGCAGAGCTGTGATTTGGACATAGGAATTCTTGCCAAGACTCCAAGCTCTTAACTATTACACCCTAGCATTTCTTTTACAATCATATTATTTATGATGAAGCTCATGCTGCCCTCCTAAGCTTCTTGCATCTTAGGGATACTGGGAAGGTGGCTGTCTTTATGCTAACTAAAGAAATTAGTTTTGTGGGTTTCTTTCACTTTCGCCGTCAAATTTGTGACAGTGTTTCAGTTTTGTGATTATTATACAACAATGTATTATTTCTCATAATGCTATGGGTAATAAGGTTGTTCTTCTGCTTCAGTTGATGGTTGGAATGCTGGGAGCAGCTGTAAAGTCCCAAATGCCCATGTCCACAGAATTGGCAGTTTGTGTTAGCCTCTGTCTGGGAATTCAGTGGAAGCTCTCTGCACATTGACCTCTTCAGTGGCTCCTTATCTTCCTCACAGGATGGTGATCTCAGGGTGCTCAGACTTCCTACATGGTAGCTGGCTCCCAAGAGTATAATAGGAGAAGCTGCTGGACCTTCTTAAGCCTAAGCACCAGAACTGGTGCAGAACTACTTTTGCCACATTTTGTTGGCTAAAGCAATACCTGGCCAGCCCAGTACAAGAGGAGGGGCCCAGTACCAGTTGAATACCAGGAGGTGTGGTTCACCGAGATAGCAAAATAACAGTGTGCCACAGACGGAAAACATTTTGAAGCTGTATGAGCAGCCCTAAGAATAAACTGGTTTTGTGAGCTGTTCCAAGGGCACTGAAAGCCAATCAGTTTTTCTTAACAAAGAAAGGGACAGGAAGTAGTCAAGCCAACCACAAAATGTTGAAGATCTTGGTGCGTATAAGTGGCTTGCAAAGTGTGGTGTTTTGAGATTCACTCTGAAGGTCACCCAGGAGTCCTATGGCCATGCCCAATGTATGCTTAGAGGCATTTAGCTTTAAAAAGATAATTTTGGAACTCATAGTTTTCTAACCAAGCTCTCTGTTCCTTTCCATCTTTTTTTTCCCTTAAACCTTAGATTTGTAAAACCTAACTGTGTATAGTATCTTTTTTCATGTGTTCACTATTTTTTTCTGTCACGGTAGGTTTAGATGTTTCTTTCAATGTTTTGAGACTCATTATTTCCTTGATTCCTCACAGCACATAATATTAAAAGTAGAACTATAATTGAGATTCTGTGACAACTAGGCCAGTACCATTTTTTACTAAATGTTACTGCCTCCTATTCTTTCTAGACAAAAAGAAAGACATTGTTAGTTGCCATTTCCTTTCAGCAGCCTATAAGCATGAAGATTTTCTGGTATAGTGTTAGAATGGTTTTGGAGACAGGAGCATCATTGGAGAAGTGAGAACCATTGGATGACAAGATATGTGGGTATGTCTGGGGTATATGTAATGATTAAGAACAAATAATGCTAATGTTTAGAACAGAGAAAAACAATTAGCAGATTTATTTCTGATAGCAAGTATGTATTGAGTGCTAACTCTTTATTCACCACTCAGACACTGCTCACACTTCCATTGTCAGTTCCTATCATTGGTTTGACATTAGGTCTCCTGTCTTTAGAAGAACCATTTTTGCTTGCCAGCAGCCAATAATATGTTCGAATTTTTGGACATATGTTAAAAGTTCATCTAGTGTTTCCCACACAGATGTAATGTGGGTCAGAATTGTGTTGCAGATACTTCTAAGCCAATCAAAGAATTTTTAGCCAACAAATGCTAGTTTTATTGAAATGAACCAATGACAGTATGAGAAAGACTAAACTCAAGTCATGTATCTGTAGCCAAATAGCTATATGGCTTCAGTCAAATCATTTAATCACTATACAGCTTACGTTCTTCATGTGTTACCTGAGTGGGGCTATACCAGAGCAGTGCTTACCACCCTGACTGAATCACCTGGGGAGCTTTTCAGTAATGTCAACCTACAGCCTTACTTCCAGAGATTAAGACACAGAGGGCCTGGGTTGAGCCCAGGCATAAGTAGGTGGTATAAAACCCCAGATAAATCTAATATGAGCCATTGAGGTGATGATCTAATTGGTAAAATTCCATGGCAATTTTGACATTTATCCCCAGCTCACTGGCTGGTAATTGGTATTATTAAATGTAGCTACAGAATAAGGTGTCATAGTACTTTGGCTTTGATAGTTACCAAATAAGGGGTACCTTTTTGACAAATTAGTATATGATTTAAAAAATCACTTGCTTAACAGTCTTTATACTGAACTTCATATGGTCTTCTCTAATTGAAACAGCACTTCAGATCTTACAGTGTCTCAAGGCTGTCATGGTTAAATTAGCTTTTGCTTCGGAGACTGGACATACGGAAGGTACACGTAGGAAACTGGGTTGAATCTGCACTTACTCAATGGCATAATCTAGAATGCCATGTTTTTTTAAAAATTTGAACAAAAGCCTTTCCTCCTTATTGGGTCTAAACGTGGAATCATGTACTGGTTGATCCTTTGAAGTCATGCGTCTTTAGTCATGTTTACAGTGGCCCCTTTTATGTTAATTTGCTGATTTTCATACTCAAGGAAGACATGTACTTTATGAGTCGAATCCTAAAAGATGTGACTCCCCCACTGGGAATGTTTTTTAATTGTTTTCGAGAACATAGTTTTTAAGCACCTCTTTTTGATTCCTTCTTAATCTTTCTTCAGAGTGCAGATACTTAGCTCTGGAGAAGCAAGTTATGTGTTTAGGAAATGATAGCCTATTTTGCAGAGTGTTACTGACTTTGCCATCTATTAGCAGTGTGACTTTAAACAGATTACTTACTCTGTGGGTCTCGGTTTTATCTGTAAAGTGGAAGTAGCAATCACCACATAGAAAATAAAACAAATAAACAAAGGAGTTCTAGCACAGTGCTCATTAGATAGTGGCTCCTATCCATTTATTCTTCCATCCATCCATCCATCCATCCATCTTCTCACCCATTCTTCCATCCTTTTATCTTCCCATCCATCCACTCAGACACTTAGAAAGTGCCTACTATGTGACTGACTGTGATTCTTGTTGGGAGAACCAGAAACTAGAGAACCAGTTTCTAACCTAGTGGCCACTGTGATATAAGGAATGATCAGAGCCCCGGATAAATGATGCACCTGGTTTTCACTCTGAGTTTTTTATTAAGGTTTTGTAAATCATATTGTTACAAATATATCTAGCATTAAACCTATAGATAAAAATCTAGAAAAAATTTTGAGATGTTACAGTGACTTTGTATTTGATTTCAAAAATGTCTTTTGTACTAGTTAGGTGCTTTGGCTTATTTGGAAATTTTTGAGAAGTTATGCTTTCTAACTTGTTTTTTTCTGGTTTTGCAAGTGAATGACTTCACTCATTAGTGTGGGAAGTCAGATTTTATTGTAGGCTGTCATGTTTTCCATATGCTGTATGTCAAGAGAATACAAATTATCCTCTACTATATATCAGGAACTTTCTTTCTTTGAATAGCTATTAATTTAGTCTGTATTCTTATTATAACAACAGTAATTTCTAATGCTATTGAATAAATGGGCTATCTGCATTTTCATGATTACTTATTTCAAACAATGAATTATCAATTGAGCTGTAAAAATGTACTCTGGTCAATCTTTGCATTGAAGGATTCGTTTTGGCAGCATTTTCTTTTCTTCTTTGTCTTCTTTTTTTCTTCCTCTTTCCTTGAAAGCTCTATAAAATTGCCTTCAAGTGAAATGAATATAAAATAGGAAATTGGCCATTTGGGGAACATTTTCTAGTGCAGGTGTAAGGCATAGTTTTTACTGAGCGTAACAACATACAGGACAATTATGATCATGTCATCCAATCGATGATGATAAACATGTTGCTTTTAAGTTTTTGTTGCAATATGTGATAATAAAATCTTAGTAACTCCTGAGAATATCCTTCATGCTGGAAGAAAGTTGTTCATATTACAAACTTTGGTTTCCCAGAAAAGATAAACTATACTTATCTCAAAGGAAGAGAAGGCAAGACAGAGAAACAGGCAAATGTAAAATTAAGCCATGTCATCTATGGTTTCTGTTATAATAGAATGCTTTATATGTGTTTTCTTCTTAGAATAAAGCCTGTGAAACAATGAGGATTCTGTGTCTTATATCATGGGGTTTTATTTGCTCCATTGTCATTTATGAATATCCAAATGTTCCACAGGGAGAATTTTGTAGGCTAATTGGAACCAAAAGGCAATTATAAGCAGTAGAACTGTAATCAGTGCCAAAAATAATATATATTTTTATCTACAATGAAAGTTAAATAACTTAGAAAATAGTTGTGATACTTCACGCTTACTAATCATGCATCTACATGATCTTTATTCTAAGGAGTGAAAATTTTTTTACACACACTCTGATTAATTCACAACGTCTCCATAAAGAGGGTAAATGGAAAATCATGTTACCTTCATTTAGAACTGTGACTTTAAAGAGCCAAATTTATCACTTGTTTATAAAATGGCAGTTGTAGAATTAAAACTAGAGTCCTTTTCAGACTTTTGGTCCCCTACTTTAGTTCTATATATTAGACCATCCTACTTTGTTTTAGGAGAGTCAGTTAATTTTTTAACACCACTAAGGAAAACACACTTTTAAAGGCAGTTTTATTCTTTTTTGGTAGAAAAATCAGAAAACAAAACATCACTTTATGTATAACTTTTTGTGTAACAGGAAGAGTCACACAGAAAATAAAAAGAAAATAAGTTGAGCTTAGAGAGAACTTGGAGGTTCTTAGAAGGAACGAAGCATTTCTAGTCACGCTGATTTCAGAGGCAATGAACCTGAGGGGTGGTGGTCTCTTGACTTGGCCAGGGGCAACAAGATGCTGGCTTCCCCGCTACCATCCTCTCAGGCATCCAGACACTGTGGTGATGAATGTTCTGACCCTTGTCTGAGTTTACCTTGTCAAGAATTTTTACTTCCTGCAGGACTGCTGTATGTGATCTTCAAACAGTCCAAATGACTTTATTTTTTTTTTTACAGGCATTTTTTTCTTCACTTTAAACTGAAGAAAAAAATGAAGGACTGATTGGGGGGATTTTTTTCACAGTGATAGGTATCCTGTTTTCTCAAATCTCCAACCATCGATGTATATGTTATCCTCTTCCTGGATTTTCCCTTTCACCCCCATTCTGTCAGCTAAATCCTTCTTTACCATCAAGGCACAATACTGGGTCACCTTCTCTGAGGTCTTCTCTGAACTAAAAAGGCTTCTATCAGAACACCCATCATACTGTGTCCTAAGGGTCTTTTTATCCTTCTTCCGGCCTAGTTAGAGCACTCCAGAAATATAAGAGCTATGGCCTTCATTGCTTTATTTCAGATGCCTGGAATAAAATAGGCATTCAGTCCATAGGTCTGGAATGAATAACTCTATTCAGAGTTGTGATCTCCATAATGTGTTATGTACAAGTTTTAAAATGAATTGTTTATTAAATTATAGTTTACGATGTCATTTGAAAGACCATTAAAATACTCATCTTCTCAGATTTAAATTTGTCTTTTTTCTCCCAGAATACTTTTAAAACTACTTAATATTGTTTCCTCAAATTTCTCATCTATAAAATGAGATTTTAATTCTTAAATGACTCATGGGGGTGTTGTGAGAATCATAGGAAGTAAACTTGAAAGGAGATTAAACAGGAGAAAAAGGTATATTTGGATATAATGATTAATGATTTTGAAAGATATGCTTTATTTTCCAGAAATGAAAAAATGAGAATCAGGTGGTTTTTTGTTTTTGTTTTAGGTTTCCTCTTCCCCATATTTAATGTGAAGAGTCTCACTGGCACATGTGGTCTCATAGAAGACTGACTATTCTGCCTTCCCAATTCTCGTACCCAGTTTTTGAAATTTCTTTAATCAGAGATTAAACGTTTTACTTCATAATTAGACATAAAAATGCAAATGATCAATTCAGAATGGATTGGTTGATTTAAATAATTATCAGGGTAAAAATCATGAGCCCTTTGCTCAGAGCAGGTTTTGAAGACCCAGGGTGCGTCACAGAGAGTGATGGAGACATGGAAGGCAAAAGAGAGATAGGGGTTTACAGAAAACAAATGTTGCCTAGGGAATGTGACTGAGAACTTAAGGGATCTGTGCAATAATGCACAACCTGACCCAGAAACCAGCTGAGGACTGGAGAAGGGAGGCGCAGCTGAGTGGAGTTAGTAGATCTTTCCTCCGACACCTCTACCTGAAACTTCAGAAGTCAGTCACTTCAAAGAATTCTTTTCCTTTGCCCTAGATTAAAAGGAGACTTCTAATCCTTTCTAGACCACACAAGAATATTAGCTCCAATAGAATTTTCTAAAGCTGTATATTTTTCCTCCTGATCTAAAATTCAAATGTCAGTCTGCATCATAGTCAGAGGAAAATAAGAACATTACAGAAATGTAACAAAGAATCAGATCTCCTTGGTTAAGGAAACTGATTCCAGACACCAAAAGACTCATTGCTTTGGGTTTTAAACCAGACAGTACACATCTCTGGGAACTGGTGTTTTTCCCTTCAGATTCCTATCAAAGGGCGTTTCTTCATGAAGTCTCAAACTTGGATTTTATCATGGCAGTGATACTTTTTAAGGCAGTGTTGGAGCTTGTTTTCCCGGTGTCCCTCTGCTCATCTTGGCTTTTCTTCTAAATTTCCTCTCACCACCGATGCATTAGCCCCATCCCTTGTGTAAAATCAGTAGAAGCCAAGGCAGAATTGAAATGGTGGCTGTGGGGATAAAAAGCTGTGTGAAAGTGTAGAGGCTCAGTTGGTATTAGTATGTTCTGTAATCATGAGACCTTGATTTTGACGGGTATTTGCCTGTAAATACTGAGTTAAATCACAGTCCCTAATTATAGGAAAGGAGAAAAAGGCAGCGTGTGACTATACTAGAACAAGGGAGGCCTTGGGAGAGATGATTATAGAAGATAATGGGCATTAGTAAAGGTCTGTAAGAAACATTTTCCCTGGGTGATTGTCAACTGACTTTGATTAAATAGATCATAAACTGAGTTTGCAGGAATGTTTCCAAGTGTACAGACTGTGTTGTGGGAATTGGCAGGCCTCCTGACAAAGTGGGTGAGGTCTTAATTGTTAATTCTCAAGATGGGCATTTTTGGTTAACAGTTCTTACTTGTATTTTTCCAATACTTGGTACAGGGCAATGTAGGTTATAATATACTTAGACGAGGATACTGCCATCTAAGTAGAAGTTCAGACAAGGAGATATTACCTCTACTTTTCTGGAGGGTAAGAGAGTATAATTACGGGGGAAATTTCTGAGGAATTCTGTTGCGGTCCTTTTTCTTCCATTATTTTATTGCCATATAAGCTACATTCTGCCATAATTACTCAAACTTTATGTCAATCACAGAATACTTTCAGTGGGCCATGAATTTGGAATTGCATCTGACATGATTGTGGATTTGATACCACAGGCAGTTTCAGTAGAATGTGCATGTGCACATGCCCTGAAGAATTGAGGCCAAATAATTTATCAAATTATAACATATATTGAATTTTAATTATTCATGATAATCTGAATTCCTGAAGAATGAATTAATGAATGCAATTTCTAACAAGTCAACCCTTATGTGCTTCAGAACATAGACCACTTCACACTGAGTTAAAATGAACATCACTAAGGAGCTGAAATGTCCTTGTCTTCTGTAAATAAATGCTATCAGATTAAATTACTGGCCTGGCATGGTGGCTCATGCCTGTAATCCCAGCACTTTGGGAGGCTGAGGTGAGTGGATGATTTGAGGTGAGGAGTTTAAAACCAGCCTGGCCAACCCGGTGAAACCCCATCTCTACTAAAAATACAGAGATTAGCTGGGCATGGTGGTGGGCGCTTGTAATCCCAGCTACTCGGGAGGCTGAGGCAGGAGAAACGCTTGAGCCCAGGAGGCAGAGGTTGCAGTGAACAGAGATCACGCCATTGCTCTCTAGCCTGGGTGGCAGAGTGAGACTCTGTCTCAAAAAAAAAAAAAAAAAAAAAAAAGATTACTTAATGACATATACTATCCCTAATTAATAATTTGTGGATCAAATATTTTTTGGCCAACCGTAACTGAGTGGAGTATTGTGGGGGCATTGCAAAAGTGCTGATGTAAGCGAAGAACTTTGGTGGTAGCTAAGACATTGGAAATCCTTAGGTAATGCTCTCTGTTTCACAGGCGAGGATACTGAAGTCAAGAAAGGCTGAATGACCTACTCAAGATCAGAAAGCTAAGCATAAAACCCAGGCTCCCAACTTCCTAATCATATCAAATTATCACCTCATAGGATTTTTCCCTGTTCAGAAATTTCACAGAAATTATGAAAACAACCAAAGGAAAATTGAATTAAGGAAAGAGATTGTCTGAATGAGATCCTTGAAGATCATGTCCATGGTCTATTCATTTTTAATTCCTTAGTATGTAGCAAAGTGCCTAGTGCATATTAGGAAGTCAGTAACCTTTTCTTTAAAGCACTACTTTTGTTCTTAGTAGAAAAGTAACATTCTTTAAAAATGTCTTATGCTGCCATGAGCATTCAGTGTGTATGGTGCTATGATTCAGAGTATTTTCTTTGAAATTACTTATGATTAAAATTGCTAAGGATAGAAAAACATTCATTCGTTGTTTGTCAGTATTAGAAAAGCAAATTTCTTTGGACCTTTGTTAAGCCTGGATTGTTTTTTGGTTACATGGCTTCTCACCAAGATGTGGTAGAACCTGGTTCTTTCCAGATTTTGTATTGAGTAACAACGTGGGTTTTGGCTTACCTACATGTAGACTGGTTTTTGCTTGCTGATTTTTTTTTTCTATCATTAAAGGTATTCTCTTGTTTACTTTATACACACACACACACACACACACACACACACACACACACACACACAGTCAGAAGAGTATGATTTAGGATTATATCATGTACATCCCACCCGTGAGACTTTGGAGAAAAAGCATTAAGACAACCATAATCAGAGGATTTCCTTTCGTGCTGCAGAAATACAGGAACCTCACTAAATACATTTTTGAATAACAGAAAAAAACACTCTGTAAACGCTCGTTCTAGTGTTATATTCATCTCAAATCTACTAAGTGTAGAAGTATAGCTTATGGCTTTTAGTGGTTTTTTTTTTCTCAGTATACATTTCACAATTTTTAATTTTTAAGGGTTTTTGAGACTTCCATCTGCCAAAATTTCAGGGATGTAGTAAACACAATTTTGTGTGACTTGGAAAAACCATCAACTGTAATTGAGGCCTTTGTCATATATTTTGATGATTCAGTGCAGTTATAAACCCATGCAAATTGAAGGTAAATTTAATTTCAGAGATCCTAGACCAAGGTGAAAGTTTCTTAGGCTTATTCAGAATTCTAAGCCAATGGCAGTCTCTTTACAAGTGAACTATGCCAGAAACATAGACTGTCTTTTGAACAGCCTCATGAACTTTCACTATTTATACATTGGACAACAGTTAAGAATCATATCCCCTTTTGACTAAGAAATAACAAAAATGCATAGCTTATGGTTTTATTCTTTTGTGTGTGAGCATAACTATTTTGGAATTAATGGTAGTGACTACCATATAACCATATGCAGGTATGCTTGGCAAATTTTCAAGGTGTTCACTGGTAGAAAGTGCATATCTTACTCATCATATAGGAGGCAATTAACAGTGAAAGAATATATGTACTTCCAAGAAACCATTTGAGTAAAAGAATAGACTATCAGGAATATAATATTTCCTGTTCAGGTGAAAGTGATACGAGAGTCTGTTTCTTGTGGCTTAGCAAGTTTACCGAAATATAAAGAGAGTGGTGGGATTATACACGGGATTAGACATTTCTATTTTAATAACACATGAATGGTTCAAATAAAAAAGGAAAACTTAGAAATGAAATAACTGATTGACAATAATCAAAAAGCAATATTGTAGATAAAATAAAACAAGTATTTAGCATTTGCAAAGTAGTTTCACGCATGTTAAATCTTTGATCCTTGCAGCAACCTGGTGAGGCATGTGTGGCAGATCTTGTCATCATCCCTGTTTTACCACTGAGATTTGCCAAAGGTTGCACATCTTTTTATAGCAGAGCTAGGAATAGAACAAGCTCTTCTACTGATACATTCCTATGACACTGCCTTTCTGTGTTTTCCAAGAACTATCCCTTGTGTATATCAAACTGATGATGGTTACAATATGGCTGCAGCTGTAATTAAAAATCTCTTCTTACCAATGGCCAGTTTTTGACTGGATTTTTTCCTGATCACCTCCTCTTTTCTGGTTCTTTTCTTACATGTTCTCACAGACTTCATCAGAATAATTCCAAAAATAGTGTATCCATCTTTCTGTCCATCCTTCCTTTCTTCCATCTGCCCATCCAATCAATGAACTAATTTATGTGTACAGTGTATTCACCTATATTCCCATAATTCATGGCCATGCTGTACATCTTCTTTCCCCAAACCCTCAACGTGTGTATTTCTGACAGTGGGAAGTGACTGGGCAGGGTGATAGTGTGATAAATTGCTTAGTAATCTCCACAGCACCATCGTGCATAATTTGAGAGTGTTTAGGGCATTGTAACTTGGGAGAATTTCCAGTTGTTCATAAATAACCATTAATCTGTCCCTTTTACATTCAGCTTTCCACATCTGTTTCAAATTGTTCAGTGCTATTCCAGGAGTGCATTAAAGCTCCAATCCAGGTAGTATTAAGGGGATAAATGAGCCACAGGGAAGAGACACTGTATTTTTCTAAAAGCAATTCTTTCTCCTTTTTTACAGAGTTAGGAGCCAAGCAATTTACGATTAAGATTTTTGGAAGATATACTTTGTCATTTTAAGCCATCCTTGTCTGTGGGCTTAAAAATGAGGTTTTAGCTCTAGTATCCTGGCATGCCTTAATGTATTTCTCTGTACAGGTAGATTGTGAATATCATTTCTACCAGCAAACCTGAAGTAGTTTCAATTCATTGTGATTCAGTGTGGATTCTTATTGAAGAAAAATGAAGAATAGTTAAAACCTGAGGTCAGTTAGAAATAAATAAGTGCCTGAGTATGCATTTATATTTGTGATACTCAGGAAATCAGAGAAGGTTGTCAATAATTTTAGTTTGACATGTTTTTCTACAGGAAAAAATTTGCTTTTCAGGAAAAAGGCATTATTGTTTTATGAATTATAATTTAATATTATTTTGCTTTATGTCTGCTCCAGGTAATTTAATGAATATTATAAAGGTGCATTTTTTCTCACCATATACTACCCATAAGCTATTTTTTCCAGGTGCTTTCCAAAGAAAGCGTGTCATAAGAATGACCCAACCTGTACTGGTTAGATTTACAAAAGTCTCATCACATAGTACAGAGATGCCCTGCAGAATAAATGCATATAAAGATAGCCCGGTATGGTGTATCTGATGACACATAGTGAGAGAGGACTGTTTTCAAGTTGACCTTCAAGATGTTAAGGGAGTTACAGAACAAATATCAGGCAGGAGGATGACTAAAAGATTATTCCCTATCTATGGCATTTGTAATACTCATAAAAGGGATGACAAGCTGATTATCTGACCCAGAATAAAATGCCCACATAGTAATGTAAAGAAGAAGAAAATTCAGTTGCACGTCCCTCATCAAGGTCCCTCATATCATCACATAAAGTACACTAAATCATTGGATATCAAGTTGGTCTATTTCATAGTTACAGTCTGCAATTTCATCCATACGTAGGGGATTGACAGCTGCTCTGCCCATTAGTATTAATGAATTACCAATGTACATCCCACACACATCCACCAAGAAACCAAAGAAACCCCTCCTACACACTACTTTGTTTTGAATCCTCCAAATGTTGTAGGATAGCTATCTTTTCAATAAGTGGAAATTATTGAATATAGCACATATTATCCCTCATAGCTAAAACTGAGGAGACTAGGAATTAGTAATTATAACTTTATTCATATGGTAAAACAAGTTAAATTATCTCTCATCTAAGGAATGCCTAAGACCATTTAAGGAATGTGACCTGATCTGCTAGGGCATTTTGTTAAAGAAAAAACAATTCAGAATGACATTGGCAGCCTGTTCAGTGAAATTTTTTCCCTCCTGAAGGACCTCCAAGAGGGTCCTTTAAATGAGATGAGAAAGAACAAAGTGAGTTTTGATATGATGACCATGTGTCATATCTGATGACTTGTTTCCCAGAACAGTTTCAGTTTACACCTTTTGTTCTGACATAATTATCAGTCATTACCCATTTACTTTCTAAAGATCTTGATTTGGATGGAAAATTGTATGTTCATCTAGTTTTAGAGCATTTCTTATACAACCATGGTGTCTTCGTCAACCATCTATTAGGATTTCAGTTCCCAATTATGTCTTTTGTGTGGAACGCCTGTTTCTACAAGGAAGAAAGAAAGAAAAACTATGCCAGTCTATACACCTTCATCAGCTAAAAAATTCATCTCTTTTTTCTACTCTTTTAATCTTTGATTCCTTATCCTTTTTTTCCCTGGTTGTGACATTGCACTCTCCAACACTGTCCTTATAGAATATGTCAAGGACAGGTGAAAGAATGTCACCATATAAATGTTTTCCTGTAGAAACAGACAGCTTAACGTTTTTCAATGCTTGTCTGTGTGAAAAAAAAAATGTGACACATAGTCATGGGTTACTTAATGACAGTGATACATACTAATAAATGCATCATTGTGAAAATGTTATGGAGTGTACTTACACAAACCTAGATAGTATAACCTACTACATACCTAGGCTATACATATAGCCTCCTGCTGCTAGGCTACAAACTTGTATAACATATTACTGTACTGAATATTGTAGGTAGTTATAACATTTGTGTATCTAAACATAGAAAATGTACAGTAAAAATATGATATTATCTTATGGGACCATCATATATAAGGTTAGTCATTGACGGAAATGTCATCATGTGGCACATGGCTGTATTTTATCCTTTTTAATGAAGAGGAATTTATGGCCATGCTCCTCGTTGACATGGGACTATCAGATTGAGTTATATTTCCCCTTAGAAACATTTATTAAGGGCCTACTCTGTGTCTGACATCTTGTTATACAAAAATGACTGAGGGATTGTCCGTTATGTCAGGGAACTCACAGTCTATTAATAGAGAAGACCATGTTGAACAATAATTACTTATACTACTAGAAGAGAATACTACTAAAGTACTACTAATTTATATACCACCAAGGGTATGGAAAAGTGTGGTGGGAGAACAGGCATGGAATTCAGTCTGGGATCTGCTCCTTGGGGAAGAGATGACAGAGTATGTGATGTGCGAACTGAGTTTTGGAGGAGGAACAGAATGAAGGTATCAATTTGTAAGAGAGGCTCTGCATCAGGTTTGCTCTGAGAAAGTAGATGGTATTACAGTGGCCAATGTACACTGTCAAAAAAATATCACTTATTCTCCTGTACGCTGCATTCTACAGATTAAGGCCTTTTGTTGTTGTTCTGAAGAAGAGTGGAAATCGACAGTTTAGTAGTTTTACAATAGCCGTAATTTTCCAGTTTGTTGGTGTACCTTCAAATGTACTTTGGAAAGATCATTACAGAACTCTCTCTCTTTGGCCTTTCCTCTGCAAAATAGACTTATTTCCTTTGTTACGCTCAAAGGTCTTGCTTGTTTTTTTAAGCATTCTTATTCTTTTCTCTTCTGAGCTTAATCTGTGTGTAGTTCCCAGCACACACCCTTATATTCTGCACTCGGGTAGCATTCAGGTAGCATTGCAATGCATTGATTTATAAAGATCTGGCTAGTGAGTATAGTCCTAAATATCATACTTATTTACTTGTATCTCACTGCCATGCTGAAAATAAAGCATCATAAGGCACTTGATAAACACAGCTGACTGAAAGAAACAGTTCATCCAACCTTGTAGTTACTGCTGCCATCACTTCCAGGTCTCTGATTCTTCTGTCTCCTGATAGTTTCTTTCTGCCTTGCCACTTCACTAATTTCTATAAATTCTGTCTTCTACCTTCTCTCTACATTTTATCCCATGACAGCCTTGCTCTAATTTCCAGATTCCCCTCTAAGTCATCCAAGTCTGTGTTGTTTGGATGGATTCTCTAATCACCTCCTACTTCCATCCTGCACACTTTTCCCAGTCTTTAACTCGAAAACAGATCGTCTTCTCTTCCCACATCTAATCCACTGGCTACTTCAACAGACTCAGTTAAATAGTGTCTTCAGCACCTGTTTCTCCCCCTCCAATCCCTTTCTTTACCATGGTATCAGTTCCCTCGTGACATCCTCAACTCCAAAAGTGATACCCATCTAGGAGCCATATTCCACATTGGTGCAAGTTTAAGTTTCCTAAAACATACAACACCTTTAAAGAAATGCCATCACCATGATAGAATTCAGCTATTATTGTCAAATTGTTTCCTATTTTTTATCTTTATGTCCCACTGTCCTTCATGAGTCTCTATTATGCTTGCACAGAGAGGCAGTGCAGAACTCTGAAGTTAGAATGTCGGAGTTTGATTTCTGGCTCTGTACTTGTTAGCTCTGTGACCACAGGCAGATTATTTACCTTCTTCATGTCTCATTTTCCTCATCTGTAATGTGGAGATAGAAATTGGACCTACCATAAGGGATCATAGCAAGGATTAAATAAAACACTCTTAGAAGTCTAGCACATATTAAGGATTCAATAAGTATTAGTATTTTTGCAATTTCATGGCAAAAGCAACAGTGACATTTTCACCAACCTAATAGAGACCTATTCTCCAAAATCTTAATGATCTTCTTCTGTTAATAAGTATCCTATTTCTTTTTCTTAAATCTGAAAATCATCTAAAACTTACATCACACTGTTTTCTATTTTCACATCTTGACATATCATCTTGCTAGAGAGACATTCTCTTGTCTTCTGTTAGACCAATAGTATCCATTTATATAGAATTGCTAATTATATGCCTTCACAAAATTCCTATTATCTGCTTATACCAATGAATATAAAGGCTAAAGATAGAAACTGACGTTATCTCTCTAACTCAAGGGTCCCCAATGCCCAGGCCACTGATCATGACCTATTAGGAACTGGGGCACACAGCAGGAGGTGAGCAACCAATGAGCAAGCATTACCACCGGAGCTCTGCCTCCTGTCAGATCAGTGACGGCATTAGATTCTCATAGGAGTGCGAACTTTACTGTGATCTGTACATGTCAGGGATCTAGTTTGCACACCCTTTATGAGACTCTAATGCCTGAGGTGGAACAGTTTTCTCCTGAAACCACCCGCCACACCCCCAGCACCCACTCCACCTTACCCCATATCCCTGGTGCCAAAAACTTTGGTGCCCTCTGTTCTATAGGACTGAGAGAGATTAAAGCTAACAAAATGGAAAGGTAGATTGAAAAATAAAATTGAATTATTTTATGCTCATGACCTGAAACCAGATGTAAAGTTGAACAACTGAAAAAACTATCTCTGCTTTTGTTTCCTTTTCTGAGCCACAGTAAGTTAATGCTCCGGACTGGATATAATACATAAGGAATTCTAAGGATCCTAAGTAACAGTACTCTATGTGCGCTACATCATGGGGTTATCATTTGCGGTAAATTTGTTCTTAAAAACACTGGCGTTCTTTTTTTCTTATTTAGGGCAGAAATTTAGCATCTGGAGAGGTTGGATTTTTTCCAAGTGATGCTGTCAAGCCTTGCCCATGTGTAAGTATTAGTATCTTAATTTTCTCTTGCTTCATTTTGTTTTTGATGCTGTGATTAATTGTGCAAAAATCTGCAAAGGATGCTGGCCAGGTCAGTTATTAATTTTATTAATATTTTCTAGAAGAATTATCATTTTCAACATCATTATGATTCTGTTGTCAGAATATGTTTTTAAATGTTAAGAAAATATATACAAGAGTCAAATTTAACTTAGTAGAACTTATAAAACTAAGTTGTCTAAAAGGTTTTAGAAGAAATAAACCACAGCTACAAATTAGATGCATTGTGCAAGTTTCCCCTTTCCCACTGAAATGAGAATGTGATCTGCTTCCAGTCACTTGGGTTACAGGGCGATACTACACTTCAACTGATGTCTTTGAATGCGTGCTAGAAAATGAAAAGTCCACAAACTCTTCAATTAAATGTCTAAATAAATTTTCTATACTTTAGTGTGTCATTACTGTTTATATAATGTCATAATTGAATTTTTTGAAAATATCAGACACAGATAAAAGGAGAATAAATGAACATTTACTCAATATTATGGGTGAATGTAACCTAAAATGTACTCCCTGGTGTGTTATGATACTGATAAATGTCTGTGTAGGGTAACATGATTTTAATGTCATGATTTGGTATTGGGGTGATTTTTTTCTATACAACTTTTTAAGTTGTTGACTCCAAAGTTAATGAAATTCCTTTACTAATATGATGGAGATGATTGCCTGAGGGGGGAAAAACTCTCCTTAAACTATATTGCTTGCTATATTTCAGTAGTTACTGAATTTCTAAACTGGACGTTCTTTTTAATGTTAGCAACATGAAAATCCACCATCGTTGATTTTAGAAAGTATGCTATAGGATAATTTACTCCACTTATTCAAGCTTTATTTTCAAAAGCAAAAAGAATTAAAAAGCATCTGTTATTCTGTTGGTTCTGTGTTCTAATAATCACATTTTTAACTTTTATTTTAGGTTTAGGGGTACATGTGCAGGTTTATTATTTGGGTAAATTGCATATCATGGGGGTTTGGTGTACAGATTATTTTGTCACTCAGGTTCTAAGCATAGTACCTAATAGGTAGTGTTTAGATCCTTACCCTCCTCCCACCTTCCACCTTCAAGGAAGCCCCTGGAATCTGTTGTTCCCTTCTCGTGTCCATGTGTACTTAATGTTTAGCTTTCACTTATAAGTGAGAACATGTGTTATTTGCTTTTCCTCTCCTGTGTTAGTTCACTTATGATAATGGCCTCCAGCTCCATCCATGCTGCTGCAAAGGGCATGATCTTGTTTCTTTTTATGGCTGTGTAGTATTCCGTGGTACATGCGTACCACATTTTCTTTATCCAGTCTACCCTTGATGGACATTTAGATTGATTCTATGTCTTTGCTGTTGTGAATATTGCTGGGATGAGCAGTGATTTCTTTGGGTATATGCCTAATAATGGGTATATACCTAACATTGCTGGGTCAAATGGTAATTCTGTCTTAATTTCCTTGAGAAATTGCCACAGTCCTTTCCACAAAGGCTGAACTAATTTACATTCCCTCAAGCAGTGTATCCGCATTCCCTTTGCTCTGCAACCTTGCCAGCACCAGTTATTTTTTTACTTTTTAACAAAAGCCATTTTTACTGAAGTGACATGGTATCTCACAGTAGTTTCAATTTGCATTTCTTTAATGCTTAGTAAAATTGAGCATGTTTGCAAATGCTTGTTGGCTGAGTGTATGTATATCTTCTTTCTAAAAGTGTCTGTTCATGTCATTTGCCCACTGTTTAACAGAGTTGGTTTTTGGCTTGTTAGTTTATTTACATTTTTTTTAGATGCTGCATATTAGACCTTTGTCAGATGCATAGTTTACAAATATTTTATCTCATTCTGTACCTTGTCTGTTTACTCTCTTGATAGTTTCTTTTGCTGTGCAGAAGCCCTTTAGTTTAATTTCCCATTTGGCAAATTTCGTTTTTGTTGCAATTGCTTTTGGCATCTTAGTCATGAAATATTTGCTAGGTCCTATGTCCAGAATGGTATTTCCTAAGTTGTCCTCCAGGGTTTTTATGGGTTTAGGTTTTGCATTTAAGTCTTCAATCTATCTCAAGCTGATTTTTATATATCATATAAGGAAGGGGTTCAGTTTCAGTCTTCTGCATGTGGCTAGCCAGTTATCCCAGCACCATTTACTGAATTTTTGGCTCCCACTTATAAGTGAGAACATGTGTTATTTGCCTTTCCTTTCCTGTGTTAGTTCACTTATGATAACGGCCTGCAGCTCCATCCATGTTGCTGCAAAGGACATGATCTTGTTTCTCCCCATTACTAAATAGGGAGTCCTAGCCCCATTGCTTGTTTTTGTCAGCTTTGTCAAAGATCAGATGGTTGTAGGTGTGTGGCATTATTTCTGGGCTCTCTGTTCTATTACAGTCTTGAAAGATTATTGAAGTTTGCTACCACTCTTATTTAATTAGATAAGCTAAAATGATTATCTAGTTTTTTGACTTTGTATGAACAAAATTCAGGCTTCCTATCTGTAAAGTAGTGATGTATATATGTAGGCAGGTGGCAGGATATTATACGTTCTAACATTAAGAAGTTTAAGAACCTAAAGACATCACATCAAGAATATTAAGCACTGAATATACCATGTACTGTTTTCTGTTTATGGAACTGTTTTTGTTTACAGCCTCTTGAGTAAGGCATAAAAATTAGCATTTGAAGTTTTATTTTAGGGACAATCTGGTACAAAGTAGGTATTATAAATTACTGTTGAATGAATGAACAAAGGAGTAAAAAAGCAAATGCAAGTCCCTAGCTGTATATACGACATTACCAGTGGTAGACACTAATTAAATCAGCCTGTAGAATCATAGCAAATGATATTTGCTGACCCAAGAAGTTGCTAGAAGGAGAAATACATTCAGAAATTTTAAGATGACAGAAATGTAGAGTAACTTATAATTGTAAGTAAGACTACTAAATATGGTTGTTTTATAGTAGCAAGTAGCTACTTTAAATTTTACTGCTTAATGAAATTACAGAGTAATTTTTTAATTATAGGACAAGTTAAGTGAAAGTAAGTAGAAAGGCGAGATTTGAAGGAGATGGGATAGTTGAGGGAGTTTGGAAAATGGTATTGCTTTTGATTCTGGGTTATCAGGGGTCTATGAGTAGTGCTGAATATTCCATTCTGGGCTTAAAATTTATTTTCCTGCATATGCCACATGTATCTCCTCAAAACTTCTGTGAGTATGCAGTTAGAAACCTAGAAGTGAGGGAAACACAGGCAGTTCATAAATGAGTCCATTTTATTTTTAGCAATATGGTAACTAGAGACAAACCTGGAACTGCAGCACAATGCAAACTTGGGTAGAATCTCTGATTCCAGGAGCGCTTAGTGGGTAAACTAGGAGAAAACCCATCCCACCGACAATGATATGCCTGCCTTGCAATGGTTCAGGATTGGAAAACAAAAAGGAAAGCAATCTCCACTGGGAATTTCTAACCTTAAATCCAAAACCATCTAGATGAAGGGCTGGAATTAATACCAGCTCTGCTACCTAAATAATTCTAAGCTAGAAATGTAGTTTAAAATTATTCCAGATTATGCCACTGCACTCCAGTCTGGGTGACAGAGCAAGACTCGTCTCAAATAAAAAATAATAATTAAAAAAAAATTCCACATTGATTATTCTCCAATGAAAATTCAAATTCTCTCTGGATTTGGAGCCTCTTTGCACACATTCCTCAAATGATTTTTATAAGTAAAGTCCTAGGGAACATACGTTCACAATTTGGAACCATTACATTCATGCAGAAACAAATCATCTTGTACCAAGGTCAGCAGAAACAATAAAATATATACTTAAACCCACAAATATAGCAAATATTTGAATTTTAGATTCAAAAATTGATGATTAATATTCAAAAATTCAAAATTTTATACTTAATATGGTTTAAGAAATTAAAGGAAACAAAAATCTAAGAGGAAAGCAAGGCACTATAGAGTTAGGCATATATGAAAAAGATTCAGGTATAGTAATTGAAAGCCTTAATGGATGGCATATCAGACACAGTCATGTAGGAAATTGGAGGAGAAATCTGAAGAAATTTCTCAAAGAGCAGTTGGAGTGATGAGATACAAATATATTTAATAGAAGGAGAGAATAGAGATAATTGTAGAAAAGCAATATTCAAATAAACAATGGCTGAAAACTTTCCAGATTCTATAATAAAACTCTAATCTTGAGAGTCAAGAAGCGTATATTAAAATTAGTTAACACCTGGATACATCGTAATGAAACTGGAGGACGTTAAAGACAGAATATTAAAACTAAGTGAGAGAAAAGACGGATTATCTATAAAGGGTTGATAATTAGACTCAGCTAACAACAGCAGTAGTAGAAGCAACAAGAGTTTCCACTTCTGGTAACTGTTGAATAGCTCCTATTGGACCAGTCCTCCCACACGTAACTACAAGTTGTGGACAAAATATTACAACAAAACTATTTAAGGGCACTTCTCAGGAGAAGAGTTGACACTTGGAAAAAGGAGTGGTACTAGGGTGAATTTATTTGTTTTATGGCTAACCTGAGGGCAGGCACTGGATTGTATCATTCTGGGTGGCTAAAATTCAGATAGAAACCTTATGGTATTTCTATAAGGTTGTATTACAACCTTAAAGGTATTACAACCTTTAAAGAATTTCTGTAAGGTTCTATAAGGTTTGTATTTGTATCCATACAAACCTTATAGCATTTCTATAAGGTTTGTATGGATTCTGTATTCTCAATAAAATGTTTTTTTAAAAACAGTATATTCCTAGCAGAAGTTTAGCAATGTTAACTGATCATGGTGCTGCCAGAAAATGGCGTTAGGGAAAAATAGTAATCATATGCTCAAAGATGAAAAAGTTCTCAAAAGGAAATTTTCTATTATCTTAAATATGAAGTACCTGTCCAAACAAGGACCCATAGTACACAGAAGAAAATTCAGAGGGCCCATGACTGATGGAAAAGTATAGGATCCCACCCTAGAAATAGGAATCATGGCTGAGATGGTAGTCCTAGATTTTCACATGTTGAAATGCACCCACTGAAGAGAGAAAAGCTCAAGTTGGACACTTCAAGGTGGAACATCATCAGTTGCCTGTTCTCTTTTAGAATCTTATGTCACTATGTCCTTTTTGGATCTCCAGCCTTTTTAAAAGCCAAAGGAGTCCACAGCCAGAATATTTTGAGATCCTTCACTCTCCTCCTTCCACTCTCGCTCTCTCTCTTCTTTTTTCTGTTTATTCTTTTTGGTTTAAGAATAAACATACATGAACGGCAGCTCCAGCAGGCGCCACAGGTTGTTGGCACAGATCTGGGTAAACGTTTTGCCCTAGCACCAAGAGCACCTGTGGGACGGAGCTACCTGCTCCCCAGAAAGAGGGGAAGCTGAAAGCAGGGAGACAGGTGGTATGGCTGGGTGGGTCCCACCCCCACAAAGACCAGCAAACTGAAGCCCTCTTGCTTGAGAGTTTTGCAGCCAGCACATCAGTCAAGCTTGGCCCGGGACAATCGAGCTCAGTGGGAGGAAGGACGTCCCCCGTTGTTGAGGCAGGTCTAAACCTACCTGTGTAAACAAAAGCCAGAGGAAGCTTACACAGCAGCTGGACTGAGTCTGTGACAGCCCAGCAGCGCCTCTGCAGGCAGACAAGGGACAGACTGCCTACCCAAGTGGCTCCCTGACCCCTGTATAACCCAAAAGACGCCTCATACAGGAGAGCTCTGGCTGTCATCTGGCAGGTACCCTTCCGGGACAAAGCTACCAGAGAAAAGCTCAGGCAGCAATCCTTGCTGTTCTGCAACCCACATGGGTAATTTGCAGGCAAGCAAGGTCTAGAGTGGACCTCCAGCAGTCCTACAGCAGAGGGACCTGACTGTTAGAAGGAAAACTAAAACACAATAAGAAATATCTCCAACATCAAGAGAAAGGACGTCCACTCAGAGACCCCATCCAAAATCACCAACTTCAAAGATCAAAGGTAGATAAATCCATGAAGATGGGAAGAAACCAGCACAAAAAGGATGAAATCATCAAAGACCAGAACGCCTCTTCTCCTCCAAGGGATCACCACTCCTCACCAGCAAGGGAACAAAACAGGATGGAGAATGAGTTCGATGAATTGACAGAAGCAGACTTCAGAAGGTGGGTAATAACAAACTTCTCTGGCTAGAGGAACATGTTCTAACCCAATGTAAAGAAACTAAAAACCTTAAAGAAAGGTTAGACAAAATGCTAACTAGAATAACCATCTTGGAGAAGAACATAAATGACTTGATGGAGCTGAAAAACACAGCATGAGAACTTCATGAAGCATACACAAGTTTCAATCCAAATTGACGAAGCAGAAGAAAGGATATCAGAGATTGAAGATCAACTCAATGAAATGAAACAAGAAAGCAAGATTAGAGAAAAAAGAGTGAAAATAAATGAACAAAGCCTCCAAGAAATATGGGATTATGTGAAAAGACCTAATCTATGCTTGATTGGTGTACCTGAATGTGATGGGGAGAATGAATCCAAGCTAGAAAGCACTCTTCAGGATATTATCCAGAACATCCCCAGGCTAGCAAGGCAGGCTAACATTCAAATCCAGGAAATGCAGAGAACACCACAAAGATAATACCTCAAGAAGAGCAATCCCAAGGCACATAATCGTCAGATTCACCAGGGTTGAAATGAAGGAAAATAGGGGTAAGGGCAGCCAGAGAGAAAAGTCAGGTCACCCGCAAAGGGAAGCTCATCAGACTCATGACAGATCTCTCAGCAGAAACCCTACAAGCCAGAAGAGAGTGGGAACCAATATTCAACATCCTTAAAGAAAATAATTTTCAACCTAGAATTTCATATCTAGCCAAACTAAGCTTCATAAGTCAAGGAGAAATAAAATCCTTAACAGACAAGCAATTGCTGAGAGATTTCGTCACTGCCAGACCTGCCTTACAAGAGCATGTGAAGGAAGCAGTAAACATGGAAAGGAACAACCAGCACCAGTCACTGCAAAAACATACCAAATAGCGAAGACCAATGACACAATGAAGAAACTGCATCAACTAATGGGCAAAACAACCAGGCAGTAACCAGTAAAAATGACAGGATCAAATTCACACATAACAATATTAATATTAAGTGTAAATGGCCTAAATGCCCCAATCAAAAGACACAGACTGACAAACTGGTTAAAAAGTTAAGAACCATAGGTGTGCTATATTCAGGAAACTCTTCTCATGTGCAAAGACACACATAGACTCAAAATAAAGGGATGGAGGAATATTTAGCAAGCAAATGGAGAGCAAAAAAAAAGCAGGGGTTGCAATCCTAGTTTCTGATAAGATGGACTTTAACAAAGATCAAAAGAGACAAAGAAGGGCATTACATAATGGTAAAAGGATCAATGCAACAAGAAGAGTTAACTATTCTAAATATATATGCACCCAGTACAGGAGCACCCTGATATATAAAGCTAGTTCTTAATGACCTACAAAGACACTTAGACCCCCACACAATAGTAGAAGGAGAGTTTTAACACTCCACTTTCAATATTAGACAGATGAATGAGACAGAAAATCAACAAGGATATCCAGGACTTGAATTCAGATCTGGGCGAAGTGGACCTAATAGACATTTACAGAACTCTTCACCCCAGATCCACAGAATATACATTCTTCTCAGCACCACATCACACTTACTCTAAAATTGACCACATAATTGGAAGTAAATTACTCCTCAGCAAGTGCAGAAGAATGGAAGTCATAACTGTCTCTCAGACCACAGTACAATCAAATCAGAACTCAGGATTAAGAAACTCACCCAAAAACCACACAACTACATAGAAACTGAACAACTTGCTCCTGAATGACAACTGGATAAACTATGAAATGAATGCAGAGATAAAGATGTTCTTTGAAATCAATGAGAAGAAAGAAACAACATACCAGAATCTCTGGGACACATTTAAAGCAGTGTCTAGAGGGAAATTTATAACAATAAATGCCCACATGAGAAACAAGGAAAGATCTAAAATCAACACCCTATCGTCAAAACTGAAAGAGCTAGAGGAGCAAGATCAAAAAAACTCAAAAGCAAGCAGAAGACAAGAAATAACTAAGATCAGAGCAGAACAGAAGGAGATAGAGACACAAAAAACCCTTCAAAAAATCAGTAAATCCAGGAGCTGGGTTTTTG